>JABWHU010001761.1:315120-327584 GCA_014189135.1 Dicerorhinus sumatrensis harrissoni | reverse complement strand
CTGAAGTCACTTTCTTTCCTGGATGTAAGTATGTATCCACTTGTTGATAACTTGACTCTTCTTTCTGCAAACATGCATTGAGTTCCTTCATTGAATCGGGCACCAAGATGAAGAAAACACATTTCTTGTCGACACCCAAGGAAGTTCACAGTTTAGTTTGAGGAAAACAATATAAGTAATTTTAAGTAGAGTTGAGGATGTTTGAGGCTGAGCATAGAATATCCTGGCTTTCCTTTGCACTCAGGGAGGGCCATGAAGCAACAGTTACCTGGAGAAGGGAAAAACAGTGTCTCTGATAATATTTTGAATACATAGTATTCTTTTGAATACTTTTCTCTCTAAGGAAGGCAGTTACTACATTACTAAATTCAGATTTAATAAAGAAAATAAAAGCAGCATTCTCTTTACATAGAATGAGTTTTTTGAATTATAATATTGTCTGTCCATTAATCTTATTTTACATGCATAAGGGAGTGCTCACCATTCAAATAATTTAGTAACTAATAATAATATATTAGTAAATTGAATAACATATCAATTGTGTATAACTGCATTAATACTAATGTCTTGGATTTGGTACAAGCATATCTCTGTGTAGAATTTATTTCAGTGGCAGAGGTGAAAGAGGCTGTATAATAATAGATTAAAATTATGTTCATTTCTTTCTAGAATTATAAGTGGAAGTCCCAGTTTTGTTATATACATGCTATATTTTCTTATATGTATTTATTTCTTTTTCCCACACATATTGAAGAAACATATAGAAAAATAATATTGTTCATATAAATTACAACATAGTATAACATTTTTCCTTCTCTTGAAATAGCAACTATATTCCTAGCATTTGCTTCTTAAGTAAATGTGTTTTGTCTTTGCCAGAGCATCCAGGTACTAAAAATAAAACTGTTTTCTTTTCCCTTCTCCCCACCTCCATCCAGCTACTTTTATGTTCTTCTCTTCTCTTGGTGACACTACAGGGGACATGCTGTTACCCTTTTCCCCTTAGAACCAGTCCATTTTCCATTTCACTCCCTCCATCTGCGTTATGTCTTTGCTTCCTCACTGGCTGCCTTAAATACCATATCCGTCATTATAGTTACCCTCTTACCTTTCTTTGGCTTTGTTGTATTTTGCCTCCTTGACTCTGGTTAAATCCAACTCTCTATAATACACCCGTACCTGAGCTATTCATAGGGTCAATTCCATGCAACAAGTTGCTTTAGAAATTGCTTCTCTGGAGATATTTAAAAGTTCAACTCACATGTATCTCTCTGTAGTTTTGTCTCAACCTGATGGCTCAGAATGTTGCAGACATAAATCATTTCTTCATTATTAAGAATACTGTCAAATGCTTTGCAGAAGTTAGGAGTTTTTTCCTCCTAAAATATTCTCAAGGAAAGCCCCATATAGTAACATTGGCCTTTTGATAAAAATTTTAAGCTGAAATTTTAATGTTTGCCTGTAAGGTCAATAGTGTTTATTGATTGAATCTTCTTTATTGTGCTGATCTTTATGAACAACAACAGCAACACTCAATATAAATATATTAATGTATCTCATCCACTCAGGTTTTTTTATATTTCTTTGTGACTGCTTCAGAGGTCTCTTGGGTTATATATCTTTCTTTTCCATCACCAGAATCTTGTGGAAGCTGCTACTCATTTGCTTCTATGGGTATGCTGGAAGCAAGAATCCGTATACTAACCAACAACACTCAAACCCCAATCTTGAGTCCTCAGGAGGTCGTGTCTTGCAGCCAGTATGCCCAGGGTAAGTGTTGTATTTCAGGCACAATTTACCTGTATGGAGTTGGCCATTGTTGGCAAAGGCAAAAGGATGATGTAGTAGAGAGTGCACAATGTCTGTAATCAGAAAACCTGGGTGTGAGTTCTGGCCCTATCACTTGTTAACGAGTGGTTTCTCATGGGATTCACTGCCCCAGCCAGCAGAATGTCAATAGTTACTGTATACTGAATGAGCACTGGTTCTTAGGAGCCTTTTACATACATTACCCAACAAAGCTCAAAACCCTGAAAGAGTAGATATTATCCCTGTTTATAGAGAGGGAACAGATATGTTGTTCTTTAATATTTTGAAGGCCATGCAGCTTCTAAGCATGAGAGTTTCAGTTCCAAATAAGGTCTCACTCCAAAACCTGATTCTTGTTAAAACCATTCTAACACTGGTTTCTTTCTAGGAGAAGTTTAAAGGTCTACACGTGGGCTTTCAGAACAGGGCGATGTAACATATGTAACAAGCTCAGCTGCCACCCATTGAGGGAGAAACGTTTCCATTTTAAAGTTTTCTGCTGTCAGCCCCAGATTTGGCCACTAGAAAGTTTCTCAGTTCACCAGTGAAACTGCTGGTAAATGATATTTGTCAGTGAGCTTTTCATTCTTTCTGAAATACTTATTAAACACCAACATTGTGACTTCTTGGCCCCGTGGACTGTGATGTATCAAGAGAGTCCCTACCCTCATGAAGCTTATAGTTAAGTGAGGGAAATAGAAATTAAATAATTATAAGAAAAATGAAGAAAAAGAACTGGATTACAGATGTGTATAATAGGGCCAGGACTGGAGGAGGGAGATGAGGATCTGATTTAGACTTTTCTGCAGGAGGTGGTCAGAGAAGACTTCCTGAGGAAGAGCCACCGTATAGTGTCTGGCTGTTTAATAATGACAGTAATAGCAAACTTACATTGCTTTTACATGAAGTAACTAATCCTACAAGGAAGTCACTATTGCTATCTATAGTTTACAGATAAGTAAACAAAAGTACAAAGAAGTTAAATTCCTCACATAGTTTCAGATTTGAACCAACATAGTCAGGCTTCAGAGCCTCCCAGTTATCCACTATGCTGTAGCTACCTTCCACATCAGCTGCCAAATACATGTCTGTTAAATACATGGGAATGAGAGGATAGTTATCTTGATGGCCAATGGGTGAATGGATGAAGTGATACTTAAATTAAGAACAACTTCCTGGGGTTACATAAAGAATTAATGGAGTAGAAAAGACAAAATAGGAAATGGCACAGCTTCTCCCGCGCCCCTTTCTAATAGAGGAATAGTAACTCTGTGTGTTATTCATCCTCAGGCTGTGACGGTGGCTTCCCATACCTCATCGCAGGAAAGTATGCCCAAGATTTTGGGGTGGTGGAAGAGGCATGCTTCCCCTACACAGGCACGGATTCTCCATGCAAACTGAAGAAGGACTGCTTTCGTTACTACTCCTCCGGGTACCACTATGTGGGAGGTTTCTATGGGGGCTGCAATGAAGCCCTGATGAAGCTTGAGCTGGTCCATCATGGGCCCATGGCAGTTGCTTTTGAAGTCTATAATGACTTCCTCCACTACCGCAAGGGGATCTACCACCACACTGGTCTGAGAGACCCTTTCAACCCCTTTGAGCTGACTAATCATGCTGTTCTGCTGGTGGGCTATGGCACTGACTCGGCCTCTGGGCTAGATTACTGGATTGTTAAAAACAGCTGGGGCACCAGCTGGGGTGAGGATGGTTACTTCCGGATCCGCAGAGGAACTGATGAGTGTGCAATCGAAAGCATAGCTGTGGCAGCCACGCCAATTCCTAAATTGTAGAGTATACCTCCCAGCATTTCTTACTGACCCCCGTCAATCATGAGAGGGGACGGATTTATTCAGAGTGGAGACTTTGACAGCAGCCATTTCAGAAGATTACAAATAGATTCCTTTGAAGATTTTTGCCTTTAAAATGAAAACCGCCCTTGGGGCTGGCCTGGTGGCATAGTGGTTAACTTCCTGCGCTCTGCTGCAGCGGCCCCGGGTTTGCAGGTTCGGATCCTGGGCGGGGACCTACACACTGCTTATGAAGCCATGCTGTAGCAGGCGTCCCACATATAAAGTAGAGGAAGATGGGCACAGATGTTAGCCCACAGCCAATCTTCCTCAGCAGAAAGAGGAGGATTGGCAACAGATATTAGCTCAGGGCTAATCTTCCTCACCAAAAAAAAAAGAAAACCACCCTTGATTTTAATATACCTTCCCATCAACCACTGGCTTACTTTTTTCTAAGTACTCAATTAATTGAGATTTTTATGTATGATGGTGAGCCATGAAGTAATGGATTTTGCTAATCATTTATAATTCAAACATGCTATATTTTAAAAAATCTATGTAAAAGCACAGGCTTATTTTTAAATTGTATAAATCACAAGAAAATATGGAAATGATTATTAAATTTATAAAAACTTTGTTGTAGATGTTCAGGTGATATGTGTTAAAGAATTTATGTGTGTGTGCTTAAGAGAATTTTTACTACTATCTCCACTTGTGTCACTTATGTAAATACTTCAAGAAGGAAGAGCATTTTAGGGTATTTCAATTAAAAACAGCAAAACTGTGAACCTTTACAATAGGGGGTATACTCAAATAATGACTAGAGAACCCTTAAGTCATCTCCTGGATATTCGATGAGCCAGAGGCCATGAGGAAAAGAAATAGGAGGTTTTGATAAAAATCTGGATATCGGTTAAACTTTTTATGGTGTATCTTACATTTGGAAGTATTGCTTAGCCTTCACTGCGTAAGCAGTAATGGCTTAATTAGTGGAATATTGGCATTTTGGATTTGGACAGATCTTTGGGATCCCCAAGGGATATTTCACAGTGATATGAAACCGCTATGCTGAGTAAACAGATGGCATCTATTAGAAATGATAGATTAGGCAAAATTAAGCAGTCAGAACTCTAAATATAAACAAGAACCACAATCCTTTTGGAGCTGGAAGGGACCCCAGAGGTCAGGCAATCCAACCTCCTCTGCACAGAAAAAGAGACTAAGGCTTAGAGGGCAAGTGACTTGTCTAAGATCACACAGCTGGTAAGTGACAGAGTC
The DNA here is from genome assembly GCA_014189135.1 of Dicerorhinus sumatrensis harrissoni. Classification (NCBI taxonomy): domain Eukaryota; kingdom Metazoa; phylum Chordata; class Mammalia; order Perissodactyla; family Rhinocerotidae; genus Dicerorhinus; species Dicerorhinus sumatrensis. The sequence goes on along the minus strand of JABWHU010001761.1, from coordinate 322,707 downwards.
ATGATTAGAACCTAGATATTCTAAGTCCAGTTCTCCTTGAGAGCCTTAGACACCAAATCTCAGCACTTCCCATCGGAATATCCAGAATAATCAGGGGTACTAGATGCATGCTTGGAAATTTCACTGTGAGATGTTAAGTCTCAGAGTTTTGTCTTAGACGTCATATACTTTTTGTATTACAATTGACTACATTCATGACATTTTTATTCTCCTTGAGCTGAAGTATTATTCCAAAAGTTTGCCCCATGTTTAAAGTGTCGCTTCTTGGGCCTCCTGGCACACTGCCACATACTTTTCACCTTTTCGGCACATGATGACACAAAGCAGTAAGCAGTCTGAATGGGAGGCATAGCCAGGGCCTTTATCATCTGGAAGGCCTCCAAGGAGGTGTATTTTCTTTGTTACTGTTACTGATTGAATGTAATTTTAGTCCTGCTTTATGCTTAGCCTTGTCACTATGTGAAAGTGTAAATAGACTTTGAAATCAAGTATGAATTTATTTTTCACTAAAATTTATAAAGATGCTGCCTGTCAGCTGAACAGGTAATGTTTTATTTAACATGTACGCATAAGCTTATCCTCTGGTTTTCTACTTGGACAGCCGTCAGCTGACTCATAAGAGAGCAAGTCATGAAGATGCAGTACACTCAGGCTTTTGCACAATTTCATGAGGGGCCCTGACTGAGCTCTTAAGAAAAATCATTGCTGCTGTCATTCAATAAATGCTTTAGGAAATATTGAAAGACTTAAATACAGGTGTGAACCTAACTGGCAATGGGAAGCACATCTCACAAGCATGATCAGTTTGAGGACAAGCAATAATTTGAAGAGGGCCGAAGTTTTCAGAGATTCCAAGAAAGGTTGCCCAGAACGAGAGCTCAAGTTACACTGCACTTCAGCCTGCATCTGTCTGCTGGAGGAGTCTGCTTTTCCTATTTCTATACAACAGGAAGATCACTATTTCATGCACAGGGATGAAATTCATTAAAGATGGTGACTAAATGGAACATCGTGGTTCCTCAAGCCATATGATTACACTGTTAGGCTGTACAAAAGGCAGCAAGTTTCATTACCTAAAACTTGTTTATATTGGTGCTAATAGAACATATAATCAAAGTCTGTTGACAAATGGAGCTCTGGAAAAAATGGGATGGGAATTCTGGCTAACCTCCCTAAAGACATTCCCAGAAAAACTATAGCGATAATATGCATGGATGATACCACAGGCCACAAAGAAAAATAAAGTTTAGCTGGGCGGTCTAGCACAAACATGATAATGACTCTGGTGCCTTAGTGCACCTCTAATTGATCTATAGATTCACTACAGGTTCAATTAAAATATTAGCATGAATTTTGATAGACATGATCAAACTAATTTCAAAATGTACATAGAAATTCAAAGAATCTAGAATATCTAAGACATCATGAAAAAGAATAAAGTTGTAGGACTCACCTGCATGATCTCAAGATTGGCTGCATGTCCGTGTGGATTTTGCACAAGGCAAGACAAACAGACCCGTGAAAAGGAATAGAGGGCAAAAACAGACCTACTTTCTGCAAGATACCTGGGAAATTCTGTGGGAAATATTTATTTTTAATAAATGATGCTGGGCCAACTGGAAATCCATGCTGGGAAAACAAAAACAAAACAGAAAAACTTTGTACCTTACCCCACAGCCACACACAAAAATTGACTCAAGAAGCATCATTGACCTGAATTAAAAGTTAAAAATATGAAGCATATGAAAGAAAACATATTAGCATATTTCATGATTTTGGGGTGGGCTAAGTTATTTTTAAAAGACACAGAAATAATTATCTACAAAAATGATACACTGGATTTCATTAAAACTTACGACTCCTGTTCAGCAAAAAATACAATTTAAGGAATTAAAAAGCAAACCATGGACTTGAACTTACTTGCAATACATATATCTAAAAAGGAAAAACAAAAAAACTTCTCAAGAATAGAAAGCCTAAAAGTCAATATGAAAAGATAAACAGTTCAATTTAAAAAAGAAAAAGACAAATAACTTTAACAGGCACTTCACAAACATGATGGCCAATAAGCACGTGAAAAGTCACACCACAACCGGAGTCATCAGGGGAAAGTGTGGTGCCTCCACTCACCCACCAGAATGGCTGAAAGTTCAAGCCCACCAATGTCAAGTGTTGACAGGATGCAGAAAAACAGGAACGCTCTCACACTCCTGGTAGGAACGTAAAGTGTTTCCCACTTTGGAAACCAGCTTAGCAATATATACTAAAGCTCCAATGTACCTGGTTTATGACCCAGTGAGTCCTCTCCTAAGTGTATTCCTGAGAGAAATGAGTATGTGCGCCCACCAAGAGACAGGCACAAGTGCTCACGGCAGCTTCACTCAGAGCAGCAGAGAAAACGGAAAGAATCCAACGACCCTTGAGAGGAATGAGTAAGGTGTGGGGTGTGCAGACAGTGGAACAGCACATAGCAGTGAACAATAATAAATTACACAGATTAATGTCAGGAACATAATGATGAGGGAAAGTGGCCAGACGGGAAAGAGTAAATCCTGCATGATTCCACGTATCTGAAGCTCAAGAGGCAAAACTCATCCACGGTGATAGAAATCAGAGCAGCAGTTACCTTGGGGAGGGTGTGTGGACTGTGAGTGGGCCAAGGATGCCCCTGAAGTCTTGGAAATAGTATACCCTGATCTGGGATGCAGTTACACACGTGAGACAGGATGTAAAAATGCATCAAGTGTACACGTGATGTGTGCACTTTAGTGTATTTACGTTATCTTAAACTTAAAGAAAAAGGTAAGAGGATGAAAACAAATCTGAGTTTAGGGCCAGCCCCGTGGCCTAGTGGTTAAGTGCACACGCTCTGGTGCTGGCGGCCCGGGTTCGGATCCCGAGCAGGCACTGATGCACCGCTTGTCAGGCCATGCTGTGGCAGCGTCCCACATAAAGTGGAGGAGGATGGGCACAGATGTTAGCCCAGGGCCAGTCTTCCTCAGCAAAAAGAGGAGGATTGGCATGGATGTTAGCTCAGGGCTGATCTTCCTCACAAAAAAAAAAAATTGAATTTGGAGTGAGAATTATGTAATGCAGTCCTTATGAAGCACTTAATGCTGTGCCCAGCCTATGGAGAATGTCCAGTCCACACTGGACACTACAGCTGTTTTATGCATCTAGTGCGGAGGTGATAAACCTGTGTGAAGGTGCTGGAGTCAGTGCCTATGAAGATAATTAAATTGGGAGAGTTAGATGAAATGAGCTAGTAGATAGACTAATGAAAATGTACTGAAGTGTATCAATAACTAAGGTGATTTTTTATACATTTACCTATAATTTATAAACATGTATGTTCATTACCTGAGATAAATATTTAGACTCCAAATACTTTTTCCTCCAAAACTCTGCTCCCCACTCTGCAGCGATTGGTTCTCACCTTGAATACCCACAGCATTTGCATGCGCCCACCTAGTGGCATTCTTCAATTAGGGATCTCTGTAGGACCTCACCTCTCATCTCAAACAGATGCCCTGGGGGGGCAGGTGTCAGGTGAGTGCTTGTCAAACATGGCAGCATTTTTGAAGGGTGTTCTTAACCACCCTACTTGCAGTTTCACAACAGTCTCTCGGTAAGATGTCCCTCCAGGGTGAAGATGTCCAAGAAGAGAAGGAGAATGGATCCAAGAAGACGGAACCCACAAGGGCAGCTACTGGCCACTGCCCTGTGGGATTGACCACAGCTCTGCACAAATGCCCAGGAGGCACGGTTTCCATAACACTTCAGATCAAAAGTTTACATGATTAATTCTATACTTGATACCTGCTTACAGATTCTCTGATTAATTTAGAATGTTTGTGAATCACTGGAGTAGATTTGAGTTTATGACATGATATGATTTCACTGAAAGTTGAATGTTTCTGAAATAAAGTGTTTTGATTAATCCATGGTAGTCCTGGACTGTTGCATGAACTTGCAGTTTACAAACAGGACTGAGAAAAGATGGTCAGGGTTTGCTACTCCTCCCTCCCACGGTGGAAGGAACACAGGAAACAGCACTCACTGGTACACACCTGTCACCAACACCAGAGGGTCAAATGCAGGAGAGAACAGAGGCCACCCTGCACACAGGCCAGCTCACCTCAGGACACAGACTCACCTCAACCACAGCTGCCTAGAGCACAGGACACTCAACACCCAGACAGTCACCTGGAGGCATATTTCAGGGCATCTGTGTGGCGAAAGTATAACAGGGAATTAAGTCCTTGCCCCCACTTCCCCGCTGTAACAAATCAAGCCTGGCAGACACTGACAGGTGGTCAGCAGGGAAGGTGCACTTTGCTGCTACCTCAGAGCCTGGAGAAGGGACGTCATTCTAGACCTCACCAGAGTCAGGGTGCTGTCCAGAGGCCATGTTCATGGTGTGAAAATGTGGTAAAGTGCAGAAATGTGCCGGCGCCCAATTTTAGACGTTTTCAAACTAGTGGACTGTCACTTGTGTGGACTCCCGGCTCCCACCAGACAGCTTTCAGAGTTTCCGCTGGATGGCCTTGAGCAAGCAAGTGGTGTTCAGCAGCTGAACTCCAGCTCCCACAGGGAGGAATGGAGCTCCAGCCGGTGAGCCAAGAGCGTTGCCAACATTGTTTTAACTGAGGGTGGGTGGGGTTGTGGATTTTTCTCTTTTTAGAAATCTTCTGCAGATGCACAAAAAAGAGGGCTAAATATATTGACACTGTACACGCTTATTTATTAATTTTCTGAAATATCTAGCTCAGCTAATATCTGATTTTCAAGTGCTTAATAGGAAATAAAATGTGTTACTTTGTATTCAAACATTAAAGAAAATTTATCCCTTTGTTATTAAGATTCTATTATTTATGTTTTATTAACATTAATAATAACACTGATGGACAGATGATTATTAATTCCGTGATAAGTACTTTGAATAGAGAACCTGTTGGAGAATACTCGTCCTACACGTTTGAGCCCTTGCAGCTTCAGGACTGGAGTTGTAACAAGGGAACTGAGCACTCGGGAGAAAGATTCAGAGTCTGTGAGGGTGTCGGGGCTCCCAGCCCAGGGCGACTCCAAAGTGGATGGAGGGTGTGGGTGAACATGGTGAGGGTGCAGAGTGAGGTGCGGATTCTCAGTCTGGCTCCAGGGGGCTCTTCACTCCCATCCCCACCTGCAGTTACTCAGAAGCAGCTGGGCAGGAACCCACCACGCAGTCTGCCCTGGGGCTGATCTCTGAGGGCTTCTCACTTGTCGAATGAGCATGTCAGTGTCTCCTGGCTCCACCCCCAGAACACAGAACTCTCCCATCAGTACACTTTGCTCACTGCTCCTCCGTCTCCCTCATATAGATAAAGGATTGTTTTGGTTTGTTATGATAGAGCCAGAGTTTTCAGTTTTTAAGATCCTTTTCCTAATATCTTCACCCGCATTTCTTGGAAGTAAAATAAAATAATTAATAATAATGTTAAGACATTAAGAAGGAAATTGAAGAAGTGACATTGATGATGTCACGCTTCTAATGAAATTCTCCAATGGCACCATAAGGACCATGAATGACCCCCTCCCCGCCTGTGTTGTGTTTTGTTTTTGATTCCGCTCTCGTGCTCTCTCTCTCTCTCTCACACACACACACACACACACTCACTCATCACGCCCCAGCAAAACCGTACTTTCCTGGAATGACGGACCCATCCTGCAGCCCCACCCTGCAGGCTGTTCCTGCATGAGGAACCTACCTCATTCCACAGCATTTGCCATCCACACAGCTGGACACCCTGCCTGGTGCCTGTAATCAGGGATCACTCAGGAGACGTTTGTCAGACAAAAGTTAACAGCAGGAAGTGTTCCAGAAACAGCACAAAGCACTCATGTAAATCGAACACACTTTGTTGTAAAACCTCAGCAGGGATGAACTGAGTTTACAGAAGGAGAGGAAGAGAGAAGTCCATGAACAGGAAAATCTCAAGGTGGCAAGAATGCTTCCTGACAGCTCTCTGGCAAATGAAGTGCCTCCTGTCAGAGACAAAGGGGCGGGTCCTCAGCTCTCTGCCTGGACTGCTCAGTGAGGGTGCTTAGAGAGCCTGCAGGCTGTGGGTCCGTGGAGGCTTGCTGGGAAGGAGGTGCAGGGTTGGATTAAAAGTTTTTAAAGACAAAAACCAATCCTCATACTCACTGAGTGTGAACTCATGCCTGTGCTCACCTGGCAGCTGTCTCCCCATTTTGGGGAAATTACAATTAAAAGCAAGAGTTGCTTCTCCTTTACTCAGGAATGAGAGGACTCCCGCACGTCCAACCAGGTGTCCTGACCTCCAGTGCTCTGCTCCTCCCAGGCAACCTGAAAATGCGTAACAAAACTGCTGACCATTAAATTACTGGGGTGTGAATGCAGAAGGTTTATGGAATTTTGCTTTTAATAGATTTCACATGGACTGCGTGAGTAAAGAAAGGATGTGGAATCCACGGGCAGTGAAAATAAATAAGCCGTGTTCTGACTTGAGTTCGTACCTTCCCGGCATGGCAGTTCTCAAAGGGTGATGAGGGAAAACACCATCGGGCTGCTGCCACCTTCTGGGTACAGCCAGACAAGCTCCACAAGCTCTGTAGCAGGCCATGTACGCAGAACTAATGTGGAAAACTAGAGTGTTTAGAACCAAATTAAACCAGAAACCTAGAGAATCCATTTTCTGAAAAGCAACAATTAAAATTATTGAAGAAAAGCATACTTGGTCATATTTTTTCTGCTTTATTGGTGAGGAAGAGTCACTGTGAGCTAACATTTGTTGCCAATCTTCCTCTTTTGTTGCTTGAGGAAGATTGGCCATGAGCTAACATCTGTTCCAGTCTTCCTCTATTTTGTGTGTGGGACGCCGCCACAGCGTGGCTGATGAGTGGAGTACATTTGTGCTCGGGATCCAAACCTGCAAACCCCGGCCACCGAAGCGGAGTGTGTGGAAATTTAACCACTCAGCCATGGGGCCAGCCGGCTTTGCTTTTATTTTATTTATTTTATTTTTTTATTGATGTTTTAATAGTTTATAACATTGTGAAATTTTTGGTTGTACATTTTTGTTTGTCTATCACCATATATATGTCTCCCTTCACCCCTTGTGCCCACCCCCCACCCCCATTGCCCCTGGTAACCACAATACAGTTTTCTCTGTCCATGTGTTGGTTTATATTCCACATATGAGTGAGATCATACAGTGCTTTTCTTTCTCTTTCTGGCTTACTTCACTTAACATAATACCCTCCAGGCCCATCCATGTTGTTGCAAATGGGACGATTTTGTCTTTTTTTATGGTGGAGTAGTGTTCCATTGTATATATATACCACATTTTCTTGATCCAATCATCAGTCGAGGGACACTTAGGTTGCTTCCACTTCTTGGCTATAGCGAATAAAGCTGCAATGATCATAGGGCTGCATAAGCCTCTTTGGATTGTTGATTTCAGGTTTGTTGGATAGATTCCCAGTAGTAGGATGGCTGGATCATAGGGCATCTCTATTTTTAATTCTTTGAGGAATCTCCATACCATTTTCCATAGAGGCTGAACCAGTTTGCATTCCCACCAGCTG
>JABWHU010001761.1:274227-314385 GCA_014189135.1 Dicerorhinus sumatrensis harrissoni | reverse complement strand
TTCTGTTCCATTGATCTGTGTGTCTGTTTTTGTACCAGTACCATGCTGTTTTGATTACTATTGCTTTGTAGTATGTTTTGAAGTCAGGGATTTTGCTGCCTCCTGCTTTGTTCTTTTTTCTTAGGATTGCTTTAGCTATTCGGGGTCTTTTGTTGCCCCATATGAATTTTAGTTTTCTTTTTTCTATTTCAGTGAAGAGTGTCATTGGGATTCTGACTGGGATTGCATTGAATCTGCAGGTTGCTTTAGGTAATATAGACATTTTAACTATGTTTATTCTTCCAATCCACGTGCATGGGATATCTTTCCATTTCTTTATGTCATCATCGATTTCTTTCAATACTGTCTTGTAGTTTTCATTGTACAGGTCTTTCACCTCCTTGGTAAGATTTATTCCTAGCTATTTTATTCTTTTTGATGCAATTGCAAATACTATTATATTTTTGAACTCTCTGTTAGTTCGTTATTAGTATACAGAAATGCAAGTGATTTTTGTAGATTCATTTTGTACGCTGTGACTTTGCTATAGTTGTTGATTATTTCTAATAGTTTTCCAATGGATTCCTTAGGGTTTTCTATATATAAAATCATGTCATCTGCAAATAGTGAGAGTTTCACTTCTTCGTTGCCTATTTGGATTCCCTTTATTCCTTTTTCTTTCCTAATTGCTCTGGCCAAAACCTCCAGTACTATATTGAATAAGAGTGGTGAGAATTGGTAGCCTTGTCTCATTCCTGTTCTCAGAGGAATGGCTTTCAGTCTTTCCCCATTGAGTATGATGTTTGCTATGGGTTTGTCATAAATAGCCTTTATCATGTTGAGGTCCTTTCCTTCTATACCCATTTTGTTAAGAGTTTTTATCTTAAGTGGGTGTTGTATCATGTCAAATGCCTTCTCTGCATCTATTGAGATGACCATGTTGTTTTTATTCTTTGTTTTGTTGATGTGGTGTGTCACGTTGTTTGATTTGCGGATATTGAACCATCCCTGCATCACTGGTATAAATCCCACTTGATCATGGTGTGTGATCTTTTTAATTTATTGCTGTATTCAGTTTGCCAATATTTTGTTGAGGATTTTTGCACCTATATTCATCAGCGATATTGGCCTGTAATTTTCCTTCTTTGCATTGTCTTTGTCTGGCTTTGGTATCAGGGTGAGGTTGGCCTTGTAGAATGAGTTAGGAAGTATTCCATCTTCCTCAATTTTTTGAAATGGTTTGAGAAGGATGAGTATTAAATCTTCTTTGAATGTTTGGTAAAATTCACTGCAGAAGCCATCTGGCCCTGGATTTTTATTTTTGGGGAGGTTTTTGATTACTATTTCAATCTCTCTATTTGCGATTGGTCTATTCAGATTCTCCATTTCTTTTTGGTTCAGTTTTGAGAGGTTGTATAAGTCTAAGATTTTATCCATTTCTTAGATTGTCCAATTTGTTGGCATATAATTTCTCATAGCATTCTCTTATAATCCTTTGTATTTCCATGGTATCTGTTGTAATTTCTACTCTTTCATTTTTAATTTTATTTATTTGAGCCTTTTCTCTTTTTTTCTTCATAAGTCTGGCTAAGGGTTTGTTAATTTTGTTTATCTTCTCAAAGAACTAACTCTTTGTTTCATTAATCCTTTCTACTGTTTTTTTTGGTCTCAATTTCATTTTTTCTGCTCAGATTTTTATTATTTCTCACCTTCTGCTGACTTTGGGCTTTGTTCATTCTTCTTTTTCTAGTTCTTTTAGGTGTACTTTAAGGTGTTTACTTGGGCTTTTTCTTGTTTGTTAAGGTGGGCTTGTTTCACTATGAGTTTCCCTCTCAGGACCACATTTGCTGCATCCCATATGGTTTGGTATGGCATATTTTCATTTTCATTTGTTTCCAGATAGTTTTTGATTTCTCCTTTAATTTCATCAATGATCCATTGGTTGTTCAGTACCATGTTGTTTAATCTCCACATTTTTGTCACTTTCCCAGTTTTTATTTTGTGGTTGATTTCCAGTTTCATAGCGTTATGGTCTGAAAATGCTTGTTATGAATTCAGTCTTCTTAAATTTATTGAGGCTTGCTTCATTTCCCAACATATGGTCTATCCTTGAGAATGTTCCATACGCGCCTGAGAAGAATGTGTAGTCAGCTGTTTTTGGATGGAGTGCTCTGTATATGTCTACTAGGTCCATCTCGTCCAGTTTTTCATTTAAGTCTACTATTTCTTTATTGACTTTTTTTCTGGATGATCTATCCATTGATGTAAGTGGGGTATTAAGATCCCCTACTATTATTGTGTTGTTGTTAACGTCTCCCTTTGGGTTTTTTAATAGTTGCTTTATGTACATTGGTGCTCCTATGTTGGGTGCATATATATTTATAAGTGATATGTCTTCTGAGTGGAGTGTCCCTTTTATCATTATATATTTCCCTTCTTTGTCTCTCTTAACCTGTTTTATCTTGAAGTCTGCTTTGTCTGATATGAGTATGGCAACACCTGCATTCTTTTGTTTGCCACTAGCTTGGAGTATTGTCTTCCATCCTTTCACTCTGAGCCTGTGCTTGTCTTTAGTGCTAAGATGTGTTTCCTGAAGGCAGCATATTGTTGGGTCTTGCGTTTTAATCCATCCTGCCACTCTGTATCTTTCGATTGGAGGGTCCAATCCATTTATATTAGGGTAATTATTGATATATGAGGGCTTAATATTGCTGTTTTGTTACTTATTTTCTGGTTCTTTTGCATTTCCTTTGTTTCTTGTCCCATTTGTTTCAGACTGCCAATTCAGTTTGGTTGTTCTGTCTTATGACACTTCTAGTTTTCTCTCTGTTTATCGTATGTGATTTTGTTTTGCTTATTTGTTTAGTGGTTACCTTGAGGTTTGTATAAAAAATCTTATGTATGGGATAGTCCATTATCTGATGGACTCCTATTTCCTTATACTAAGTCCATTCAATCACTTTCCTCTTTCCCTTCTAAGTCGTTCTTGTTATACCTTATTCCATCTTGTGTTGTGGGTGTGTGTTTACAGTGATGAAGTTAAATTTATTTTTGGTGGATTCCTTCCTTTGATCTTGGTTTTGGTATTTAAGTGGTTGCTAACCTATTCCAGTAAAGATCTACTATTTTTCTGAGTTTGTCTACCTACTTTTCTCCTTGCTCCAAGCTTTCTATTCCCTTTCTCTTCTTTTTTTTCAGGCCTGAGGGCCTTGTTGAGTATTTTTTGTAGTGGGGGTCTCGTGGCCATGAACTCCTTTAGCTTTTGTTTATATGGGAATGTTACTATTTCTCCATCATATTTGAAGGATATTTTTGCTGGATAGAGTATTCTTGGCTGAAAGTTTTTGTCTTTCAGTATTTTGAATATATCATTCCAGTCTCTCTTAGTCTGTAAAGTTTCTGTTGAGAAATCTGCTAAGAGCCTGATGGGAGTTCCTTTGTACGTTATTGTTTGTTTTTGTCTAGCTGCCCTTAATATTGTTTCCTTGTCATTGACTTTGGCCAGCCTTACCACTAGATGTCGTGGAGTAGCCCTTTGTCTGTTGATGTATTTAGGTGACCTATTGGCTTCACTTACTGGTATTTCCTACTTCTTCCCCAGATTTTGGAAATTCTCAGCTATTATTTCCTTGAATAGGTTCTCTGTTCCTCTTTCCCTCTCTTCTCCCTCAGGGATACCTATAATTCTTATGTTACATTTCCTAATAGAGTCAGATATTTCTCAGAGACTTTCTTCCTTTCTTTTTAGTCTTAGTTCTCTCTCCTCTTCCATCTGGAGCATATCTGTATTCCTATCCTCTATAAGGCTAATTCTTTCCTCCATATTGTCAGCTCTGTTCTTTAAAGATTCCAGCTTCTCCTTTATCTCCTCCATTGTGTTCTTCATCTCCATCAGCACTGATTGGTTTTTCTTTATGATTTCAATCTCTTTTGTGAAGAAACTCCTAATCTCATTGAATTGTCTGTCTGTGTTGTCTCGTATTTCGTTGAGCTTTTGTATGATAGCTATTTTGATATCTCTGTTGTTTAGGTTATGGATTTCTTTGTCTTCACGGTTGGTTTCTGGGTGCTTGTCATTTTCCTTCTGGTCTGGTGATTTCTTGTACCTTTGCATTGTGGTTCCTGTATTGACTTTGTTTTCCTCATCCTGGAAATATCTGGTTGAAATTTCCACCCACCGCCACTGTGTGGGGGTAAAGGGCTGTGTAATCTGAGTCCCCTGGGCTCTGCTGCAGCTGTTAGATGTGATCTGCTGGTCGCTTGGTCTGGTCTGTTCAGCTGAGCTGCAGGGCCTGGCTTGCAGGGTCGTGGGCGCTCTCTCTCTTGCCTGCTGGATCCCTGGCATGGGGGGCTTCTCATTCACCACTCGTTATTCACTCTCCTGGGGTGCTCAGATGTTGATGGTACCCCGTAGCAGTTCTGAGTCCTCTGTGTGGGAGTTTCCCACTGGCTGAGGGAGCCTGAAGAGCTATGGTTTCCCCACAGAGGGCTGCTCCTCTCTCCTCTCTGGGAGCCTCCTGGACCGGGATCACTGATCTGCTGGGGAGGGAGAGGAGTTCTCTTTACCTCTCCCCACTTCCTCCGGGGACCCAGCACATTCCAGTCAGATGTGTGCAGTGTGGATCTTTCCGATCTTGCTTTTCACTGTCTAGGATTCCATTGTTCGTCTGTCACTGTTCCTTTTGTTGTATCTTATCAGGGGAAGAGTTTACGGGAAAGCTCACTCAGCCATGATGCTGATGTCACTCACAACAAAAGCAGTTTTATATTGTCTCTGCATTAGCAGCACTGGTCCTCGCACCTGTTCTTCATCCAGGTGTTCCCAATGATGAAACACAAAGCGGGAGAACTCACAGGACCAGACAGCACACGTTACTATAAAATCACAGCAATTAAGAGAAAAGGCTTTTCAAAAATGTATATTTAATGGCTATTAGTGTCATCATTAATCTCCCAGAGCCAGACACGGAAGCTCAGTATCATTTTCCTCTCTCTTCCCAATGTTTCAACCTCTAATAAGCTGCCAGGGCCTGAGACCAGTGCTCTTGCAACCAAATGGTAGATGTGCTTAATCTTTCTTCTACGACACATAGTGCACCTTGTTTTTAGGTTTATTTTCCCTCTAAAAGTGTTTCATGTGCAAACTGAAAAATCTAGATCCACCTGAACCATAAGTTTAAATACATTAAAATATGAAACCAGTCCTATCAGGGACAGATCCAGGTTTGGAGAAATAAACTCTGTCATCTAAAGTAATGGAAGTCCTTGTGCCTGTTTCTGGAAATGGCTCTTGCACTAGTTTTTCATCATAAGGTTCCTTCTGTCCTGAGGAGAAAACAGAGCTCTCCCACCAGGTGTGTTGTTAACCCTGCTGGTCTTGGATCAAAGGCAAGAGGGTGAGAGTGAGGCTGTGCCAGCCCTCGAGAGGAGGGGGATAAGGGTGGGGGATGAGGCAAGGAAGTGTGGGGAGAGGGAGGGGGGAGAATGTGGGGGAAGCTGGAAGTCACTTACAGAACAGAGAGAATGGGACCAGTGAATTTATTGTCTCTGTAAAAAACTAACCACCTCCATCTGGAAGCAGCATTTGATAAGATACACTGATCAGTTAGGCTTGAAATGGATCTGTAAAGTAGAAAACATCTGCAGGAAAGATTCCCAGGCTGGTGAGTGTGGGTAGGTGGGTGCTAGGGAGCAGGGAGGTGAGCACATGGAGGTGTGTCTTTGAGAGCGAGCCTCTCTCCTGATCCTGGACTGTGACTGAAGCCAGTGACACAGGTGGGAGCTCATATGACTCATGTGGGGGATTCTGCACCTAAAATCTCACCTACTGCTTCTGCCACCAAAAGTTTCTGTCAAAAAACACTTACAGAGCCCACACAAATTTATATATAAACAGCCTAGAGTTATGTGCTCAGTGTAAGTCCGCATTAGAAGAATTGCTCATCTACAAAAGAAAACTGTCTTCTTCCTGAGTTCAGCCTCCCTCAGGTGTGAAATGTAGCTTCTTGGAAGTGGAGACTGGGGTTCACAGCTCTGTGGGGCCAAGAATAAAAGCTGTGATATGCAGGCACTGAAGCTGTCCATCTGATACAGACACGAGGCGGCCTGAGAGGGCTTTGCTTTTTCTGAAATAAACCAGCATCATGTTCTATTAGGATGCAACTTGAAATCAAACCACAGAATATGTCCGGATGCCACCCAGTGCTGGTCTGTGATGCCCACAGTGGAGGAGACGGAGCCAGCACTGGAGTTGGGAGAAGCGGGCCAGGCAGGACAGGACAGGAGCCTTGCTCAACTTCACACCACAGCTCATCATCCCTGTGGCCCTGTGCACCAGGCCGCAGCAGGCTTTCCCTCCTGTGTGGATTTAAATACACGATATGTATGTACGATTCCTCTCCTATGCTGACCTTTGCATACGTGAAAGGGAAAGTTAGTGAAATGCCTCCTTGCATCTTTTGCATTAATAAAAGCTTTAATGAAAAGTTCTGGAGATGGATGGTGGTGGTGGCTGTACAACATTGTGAATGTAATTAATGCCACCAAATTGTACACTTAAAAATGGTTAAAGTAGTAAAATTAGTGATAAATATTTTACCAAAATTTTTTAAATTAATAATGTAATATATCAAAACCGATTGAATTATACACTTATACATGTAAATTGCACAGTATGTGAACTATATCTCAATAAAGTGGTTAAAATAATCAGAGCATAAATCTATGAAACTGAAAATAGAAAAATGGATAATATCGGTAAAACCGAAGCTGGTTCTTTGAAAAGATCAGTGAGATTGATAAACTCCTAGCCAGGTTAACCAAGGAAAAAAGAGAGAAGACACAAATTATTAATATCAGAAACAAAACAGAGGCCATCACTACTGATCCCATGGACATTAAAAGGATAAAAAATGAATATTATGAACAACTTCAAGCCCACAAATTTGATGACTTAAACAAAATAAACCAGTTCTTTGAAAGATTCCATCTATACAATAAAAAATAGATAATCTGAATAGGTCTATAGCCATTAAATAAATTGAATCAATAAACCCAAAAAACCCCCAAAAAAACAAAAGATCTGGAAACCTCATCAGAGAAGATGCACAGATGGCAAATAGGCATATGAAAAGAGGCTTGATGTCATTAGGAAAATGAAAATTAAAATAAGATACCACTGCACACCTATCAGAATGGCTAAAATCTAGAACACTTACAACACCAAGTGCTGGTGAGGATGTGAAGCAACAGAAACTCTCATTCACTGCTGGTGGGAACGCAAAGCAGTACAGCACTTTGGAAGACAGTGTGGCGGTTTCTTTCAAAGCTAATCATGATCTTACTATGGGATCCGGCAATGGCACTCCTTGGGATTTATCCAAAGGAGTTGAAAATGTATGTCCACACAACAACTTGCACATAAATGTTTTTTGCAGCTTTATTCATAATTGCCAAAACTTGGAAGCAACTGAGATGTGCTTCAATGGGTGAGTGGATAAACAAACTGTGTACGTCCAGACAACGGAATATTATTCAGTGATAAAGAGAAATGAGTTATCAAGCCAGGAAAAGACAGGAAGAACCTGAAATGCATATCAATAATTGAGAGGATCCAGTCTGAAAAGGCTGCATACTGTATGGTTCCAACAACATGACATTCTGGAAAAGGCTAAAGTGCAGAGCAAGGAAGCAGATAGGTCGTTACCAGGTGTGGGGGAGGAACGAGGGTGGGATACATGAGGGAAGCACTTTAGGGAACTTTTAGAGCAGTGAAAATACAATGTTAGATGCATGGCAGTAAGCACTTGGAAAAACCTGTAAAATGTGCATCAGAACGAGTGAACCCTGATGTCGATGATGGACTTCAGTTACTAATAATCTATCAATATTGGCTCATCGATTGGAGCCAATGTTCCACACCAATGCAAGGTGCGGAAACTCATAAGGAAACTGAGTGTTGGGGCAGAGCAGGAGCGTATTGGGACTCTCTTCATACTTCACCTCAATTTTTCTGCAAACCTAGAACTGTTCTAAAAAAGAGTCTATTCATTAAAAATGTTGTTAATGCAAAAGATGCAAGGAACACAGAAGACCTCACCGAGGCATTTCACTAACTTTCCCCTTCCATGTATGCAAAGGTCAGTGTAGGAGAGGAAATGTACATCTAAGTAAGCTTGAAGGCCTTCTAGTTAAATCTAAAATAAAAATTTGAAGCAAAAATAAAGCACATTGTCAAAGTTTAACTTGCAGCATTTTTTTCTTTCTTCATAGTAACTAACAGCATTGTTCTTTTTACAGTAAAGAACACCCCAGAATCAGTGAAATACGCCAATATTACCTTGATTTACAGATGTTTAAAATTTCATTCCTAAAAACCCCAAGGGAATCAAATATATTAATAATACTACTATAATATACAAATATGTCTTTGGTTATCTGGCAAAAAATACAAAAGTAAAACAAACAGACGAAAAGCCTGAGTTTGTGCTGATCTCCACAAGCAATGCTAATGTCCCCACCCTGCAATAGCAGATAATTATCACCTCCAGCAACTGTGTTGAAATCCCAGATTCTGCAGAGACCAGGCATGCAGCAGTCTTGTCCTCCTGGCTATGATTATTTGCCACAGCCAGAGCTGTGGGTAGAACTCCACGAGCTCCTTGGCTTTGCAGATTCTGGATTCTGTAGCTTGTCAGCGTCTTTACCTGGGAGCTGAGTTCCTGCACAGAGAGTTCTTCATCCTGATTCCTGTGGCTGATCAATCATTTGTCAGAGATGCTCAGAGATTTTCCTTAAATAATTTGGCTTTCTTTTGCGCCTCTGTGGGCTCCGTGTGCTGATTAGAGCAGATGCTGCCTGCCTTACATCTGGCCAGATGCTTCTGCTGAAGGGATGTTTCCATGGAAGCTCATTAGATAAGATTAAGGTCATGCTCGCCTGCCCAGGGCAGTCATCCACAAGCCCATTTCGGCTTTTGGACATTTTCTCTTGCATGGCATTCCAAGCTCTCCTCTTCTGCGTTCTTATAGTACCTGGCACTTTCTTTATAACCCGTCACATCTTATTAACCACAAAAGCTATTCTATTTGCTAACTATCCTCCTCTATCTACAGCAAACAAACAAAATAAGAAGCTATTTTCAACAAGTAATTCAATACTTTTTGGTGGGTACACAAAAATGAACAAACTGAAATGAGAAAAATGAACACTGACAAATACCACCAATTGGCATAAATCCATTATTGAAGCTCAGGCTAGGTCCTTGTTCCTTTCATCTGGCTCACAACCTTCTATCCATCTCTATCTTTTATTATAAAATCGAGTGCATAGCCCTGCCCACCTGCAGAACTGAGGCTGTGAATGAGGCAGGGTCTCTCCATCTCTGAGGCCTCACAGGGAGGAGACAGGTGTGCAGACAGGTCAGCCACTTGAGGACTCTTAGTAGATACTCAGTGATAATTTGCTGAATTGATAACTCAGGACTTGAAAGTGCTTTAAGACCATTTTATGGCACTTCTATTCACATCATTTGGGACAAGGCTTCAAGTCTGTAAATGTAGCTTTGCAGTAGCTGATATTCTGTGCACTGCCAAGAGTAGTGGTCCTTGGAGCAGAGGCTTCATGACCAGGTTTTGAGGATTTTAAAACTACATGACAATGTTGAAAATATTTCCTGCCAGACTGCATTATTATTCATGAAGAAGAATAACTTATACTTCACATAATTAACAGCTGGTGAGTGGAAGCCAGTGTGATGATCTGCGTTATTTATTGAGTAATGGTGTGATCACAGAAAGATAACAGGTTTCATGAAAGATGAGTTTGCACCTTATGGGTTTATATTTTAAAATTTCAACTAAGACAAAATTTAAAAAAAAATATGACCCTGGATCACTTCCAAGGAAATGAAATATCTTTACTTTCCTCTTCTATATGTTAAAACTCATTTGAAAATTTCTATCTCTGAGAAGTGTGTCTCAACCCATTTTGGGAAGGGTTTCATGGGGAGCATGAATACCTGTGTCTATACAGGTCCAGGTGTCTCCCAGAAACAAGCAGAGAGGCTGCAATGGGAAGAAGTTTTGAGAAGCTAGACACCAGTAAGGAAGGATGCAACCAGTCAGCCTATTATTGTTGCCAGGTGAGACAACTGGATAGAATTTATTAAATACCTCAAAGCCTCATTCTGGGCAGAAATTCAAGCACATTAGGTAAATTAACTCAGGCATCTGTAAATCCATTTGGCTGCTGTCTGACATTATCAGCCTCACGGGGTTGTTGTTAATCTTACTAAAAATGAGACATGCTATAAGCATCCCATTAAGCTGTATCTGTTTCCGAGGTGAAATTTGTATGTCCTGCTTTAAAAATATTCCCTATGGAATGACTGCTTCCAGGCGTTGGGAGGAGCAATCCCAGGCTCTGACCAGGGCATGCTTGGCACCTCACTGTGTTTGGACAGGTTTTCTCAGAAACACCGTGGCCTTGAGTCCAGGCCTCTTTGCCCCTACTCCCCAGGCCTCCCACAGATGAACACAGCAGCCACTTCAAGTCTCAGGGTGAAACGTTGTCTTTGCCATAACACAGCTGCTGCTGGGATGGTGTGTTTCCACGTAAGGTCCACCTACTGCCTGGTGAGAATGACACTCTGTGGTGGCAAAGTCCATCCTAGGCCCCATGTCATTGAAGTAAATGCAATATCTGCAGGCTCTGTGCTTGGCCCCCACCTGGGCCTGTTCCCAGTATGGCGGGTGGTAAATGCTGGCCAAGCTCCATGACATTATATCCCTCCAAACCCATCAGGAGGAGCAGCGCAATTTGGTGGATGAGAGATTGGAGGTCCCTCCATGGTGCTGCCATTTGCCACAGGTGGACTTGGACAGATGGTGTGACTCTGCAGGCTTCAATGCTTCCCCGAGAAACGGTCTTGAATACACAAAGCCCATGGGCTGTAATGAGTGTCAGATGAGCTATGAATGGTCCAGGACAAGCCTGCACATGTGTGCATCCAAAACCTGCATTTACTCACCTCCAAATCATTAACCACTGTGTCTTCTGGCTTTTCTCAAGAATAAGAATCTCAGAATTGCTGTCTGTGCTCAGTCCCTCTAACTTCCCTTTGCTTCAGCTTTCTAGAGTTTCTTCTTTTCTTCTCTTGTTTCAGCTGTATTCATAATTCAAGCTGCCTCAAATCCTTTATGAGAACCAGGCTTCTGATGAATGACAAACATCTGTGAGTGGAAGAGTCTATGTGAAAATCAAGACTTACGACCACCTCCACCCTGAGAAAAAGAGAGACTGAACTGGTAGTATCTTTGAGCCATGTTAAATGCAGATGTTTGTTATATTAAGAAGAAAAGAAACTGAAAACAATGATAATTTTACCCTCTATTTAGGGTGAAACATTAATACTTGTCAATCCCTATTCAGTTTTCGCACAAATCCTATTTACACGCACCATGGTTTATCTGACTCCTGTTAATTGTTGTGACTGTTCTTTCTTCTAAAAATAGAAGTTGAGTCCCAGCTCATTTCAGTCTTGGAAGGAGCGACTGAGCTTCACATAGCTTCAGTCAAATGGAACCACAAGAAATTTTTAACTTCATCTCCAAATGGCCAATCTCCAAATAAGCGACTGGCTTTTCCTACAACTGATCCATTTCCAAAACTAAAGTGACAGAAATCAATGATCTGACCACTTCTCAAGGACATAACTAAATTCATATCAACATCCACCAAATAGAGAACCACCTGTCTTCACTGATAAATGTAATCACAGACAGTGCTGCTGTGTTCCCTTAATTACCCAACAAGTCACAGATCAAAGAGAAGTGAACCTCACCAGGAAATTGCAGAGTCCAGCACCTGCCTCCACAGGGGATGGATTTACCTGCAGGCCTTGTCTTGCTCCCACCGTGTTGAATACCTGCGGAATAGCACACAGGGCTGAGGAAGAAAGGGATATAGGAAAGAAAGTCAACGTCTGCCGTGCTGGGGACGGGATCCTCACTTCCTCTCAAGCTCTGTGCCTCCTGACACTCAGGGATCCTGCCTGCCTGCACTTTGGAAAGCCCTTGAAACTCTCTGCTTGTCTGAGTGTGAGTGCTGGTCCACCCTGGCCCCCTTTCATTGTTGGCCCTCACAATAACCTTATGATGTTCTAGGTCCATGCATTAATCTTCACTCCATGGTCATGCTCGTTTCAGACAATTCAGGGATTAGTGGCAGACGTCAATCCTTGAGTACTGTGTATACACTCCATAAATCCAACTCAGGGATCCAGACCCTTGGAGCTGTACAGACAGATATGTATACGAGGCATTTAGCCCACATCCAACCATCAAAGAAAGCCAATATGACTGTAACTTTAGGGTACACAATTATTTTAAGCTTGCTTTCTAAAGAAATATGATAATTGGGAGAAATGTTGCCATTTACTTAAAAATAATTTTTACAGCATTTCTTTACATTTGCAAAGTTAATAGAAGATAGGAGTGGTGATTTGGTTTCAAAATTCCTATCACATTCATAGTTTGTTAATCTCAACCACCAGCTTGTTCAGGATTTTTGGAAATTGCTGATGCAGAGCTAGACCCCAGATCATTCTGTTACTTTGCAAATGGAAACTAACTTTATTTTACAGTAAAGCATGGGTTGCAGCTGTTGCCGTAAGAATGCACCCCACAAGTCTCTTCCTTTGTTTGAGTGAAGCACAAGTTCTGTCCTGATGTGGCAAACTCAGCAATGTCACAGAGTTAATGTGTAGACTTCTCTATACAAAAGAAACACATAGAGCCCTGAACAAGGAAATATTTCTTCTCTTTGATACAGGGAGCCAGTCCTGAATAAATGAAAGAAATTCTGATGCAAGAGCAACTATGAGGGAGTCAAAGCTATGCTGTGAGTGTGTGGACCCCAGGTGGGCCACAGGACCACTGGACCTGGATTGGAGTTGCGACTCCCTGCCCACAATGGGGTATGAGAAGAAACCCGGGCCTGCAAAGTGCAAGGACCTGGGCTGAGTCCTCTGCAAAGAAGCTGGAGCTTCTAAAACCCCTCTGTCTTCAAGGAGGGACCAGAAGATGCCACATTCTGACCAGAGCAAGCAAGAGAGAAGCTTTCTGGTGCCTATATAAGGGCAAGAAAAACAGGTATGCACAACACACTGACACAGAAAATCTGTGAAACACAGAACATAGGTCAAAATTTATTCTAGAAATTTAAGCCAAGCTGTCTATAGAACTGCTCTGGGCTGAACCACATGTGCCCCAATGGAGGAAGGCAAGTGGCCACAGAGACCCTTCTGCAACACAAGGCAGTCAAGACCCCACAAGGAGGAGAAACCAGATACAAAAGGGCCCTCCTCTAAGAACAGACCACTGAAAAAGGAGAGTTGGTAGAAGCCACAAATGAGGAATTATGTTTGTAAGAACTATACATAATGAAAACCTGAGACCATGAGAAAAAGTTAGAATGAAAAAGGAGCTAAAATCCAAAATAAAAAGAACTGTGAAAAAAGGAGAGTCAGATTAGAAAAAATACCAAATAGGATAGAATATGTAGAAAATATCTATGTGTATGTCTAAGTACACATACACTTGTATATGTCAACATTTTTTAATGAAACAAAAACCTCAATGGCCAAAGGACTGGAGAGACACTGAAGAAAAAAATTGTTAAGCAGAAGACAGAATACAGAATGTAACATGGAGTAAATTAAAGGAAAAATATAAAAAAAGAGGTTAAATTATACAGATGGTACGAGTGGGGCCAAATACACTCCATGGAAGTTCCAAAAGGGCCCAGAGAGATTGAGGAACAGGCATTGTTCATATAGAGATGGAACCAGATTCCTCCAGAATCAGAGGACATTCACGTGAAGGCACATAAACCTACAGAGCTTCAAAGATGTGAAGAAATATTAATAGTAATCATAAAAAAATACTTGCAAATAAATGAAAATTGGATCTACAGAGGACTTCTCATCAGTGACAACAGAGGATCACAGGAGGTGGAAGAATATCTTTAGTGTTGAGAGTGAAAGTAGAAACTTCTCAACTTAGACTTTTATATCCAGCTAAGCGAAGCTATATTTCAGGGTGAAGGTGACTTAAAGGCATCTTCAGACAAAGATGTAGACATTTTAGAAGACATGGGACCTTTTCAAAAAAACTTCTAAAGATTTACTTCAGGAGGAATGAAATTGACCCCCACCCCAGGTATGAGAACCAAGCATCAATCCTGAGCAAAGAAATTGGTGAGCATGTGGGTAAATCTTAGTAAACAATAACTGCAAGAAATTAATGACAAATTTTGCAGGATTTTAACATCTAAGTTAAACTAACATGGAAGATTAGAGATGAGAGATCAGAGTTTGTCATTATAAGTCTATTGTACTGGTCAGAAGGATGATAGGAATATTAACTAACAGAGGTTTTAATGTAAAACATAAATTTTAAAAATACTCTATTGACTAACATTTTTCCCCTAACATTTCAGACTCTTATTTGTGTGTTTTTGTTTTTAATTTTTTTCTCATTGGAAACAATGGATGTTTAATTTAGGAGGAACAAATGTAGAATATATTTGGGCCTATTTAGCACCTGTAACTCTTCCTTATATCATGGGAATGCTCAACAAGGCTATTTTAAGTCCAGATCCAAAAGATAAAAACCACTCCTTTAATTAATAGTACTCAGACAATTGCTCGCCTCACACTGATTTTCTTTTCAGATCAATTTATATGAGAATGCCATTAAACACAGACAAACTCAATTGCTAATTCTTGATTTCAACAATACAGCAGTAAGAATATATCACACATTCAAGGTAACTGGTGGAGTGAAAAGCATACTTCATTCCTTTATGCACGTGAAGACCCACATCAGGGGACTGAACACAGTCATCTGGGATCAGGCCTGTGCCCAGACAAGGCGATCATTCTCCTCATTCCTACTGTAGAGAACAGCATGGTTTATTATCCCAATAGACCCTTCCACATGGTCCCTTGACCTGAATATACAGTAATAGAACACATAAAGGGGGTCTTCTATAAAAGTTCATAGATATTACAATGTTTTAGTTAAACTCTTCAGAACCTGTTAAATGTGAGAATGTTGATATATGTGGAATTTGTAGAAAAAAAATCTTTCAAAAGCCACTTCCATGGCTTGAGAACAAATAAATAATGAGGGCTTTTTGGAGCAGCAATCTGGTTCGTCAAATATGTCTCAGAGGGTAATTTATTCGTAATTTTAAATGCATAGTTTTGCATTTGAAATTCCTATTTATAAAGTTAAGATGAAAATTTGGTGTGCTGAGAAGGCAGCCAAAGTGAACTCTCTGACTAGGTGGTGAACTGCAATGTTTGTTACATGGGCATATGTGACACAAAACAAAGAAATTAGTCACTCACACAATGACTAGATAGATTATAGGTAGGTAGGCAGATAGATAAATACATGATAGATAGAGAGATGATGGATAGATAGATAGGTAGGTAGACAAATGACAGAGCAATATAGACCAAAAATAAAATAGCAAAAATCATAATTTTTGAAAGGCAAAAGTGTCCCAAGACAGGCATTAAAGGAAAGTAAAGTGTGAAAAGGGTGTCTGGACACACAGCAGAAGGAATGTCTCTGAGGTTTGGGAGATACTTTCACTGTGAGGTGTAAATGAAAACTTGAACTACTGTCACATGTTAACAGGCTTCAGAGTTGCCCAGACCACCCTTCCTCTTCCAGCCCTCTTGATCCTCCACGCAAGTCCACCTTCTCCTACATAACCTGCTGCCCCTAACACAACTGGAAAGTGGTTAAAATTTAATGTAGAAAAATGCAGCATTTTATATGCTAATTCCAATTGCTGGGCCATTAAAAGGAATAAAAATGTTTCAATAAATCCTAGCATTTCACTCTGGTTAGTGACATAACAAGTGGAGGGATAGAAATAATATTCTGCCTTTGCACAATAAATGCGTCAAGTTAAATTAGTGTGCATTAATTCAATCTAGGAAAGGAACATGAAGGAAATCAGAGGGAAGTGGGTGACTTGTGGGGCCATGTTTGGGCAGGGGCTCCATAAAGAGATGATTTCCTCAAGTGCTTTCTCCCTCCACTCTCTTGTGCTCCCTTTGGTCCGATGACACCCAGGAGGCTGCTTTATCTTATCCCATAGGACACTGGGGTGCTTTTCATGATTTTCCAAGGTTTTCTCTGTCCATCAGATGGGATAATTTCTATTTATTTGTCTTCAAATACACTGATCCTTCCTTTTACCATCTACAATCTACTGTTAAAGCCACCAAGTGATCTATCTTTAATTTTAGGTATTGTACTTTCAGTTCTCAATCTTCCGTTTGATTCTCTCTTTTTCTGTAGTTTTATTCTTCTGTTGAGATTCCCCAGGTACTCAAGCATTGACTGTCTTTTTTGTTTAAATCATTAAAAATTTTATAATATCGTATTTAAAGTCCTTGTCTGCTAATTCCAACATCTGGGTCATCTTTTGTCTGTACAACCTGATTATCTTTAGTTTTGATTATGGGTCACATGTCCTGTAAATTTTTCTTACTTTCTAGACATTGTGAATAATGCATTTGAGAATTGGTTTCTGTCACCTTTCTATCAACAGAGTGGATTTTTGTTCTTGCAGACAATTAAATTACTTGTGGAGCTTTCTTTGTTAGCATGTTGGGTTTTTTCCCCTTAGCTCAAGGGCATTTCTCTTAATACTGACAGATAATCCTTACTCTGAAGGTGGGCCCTCCAGGGCTTCAGTGAAAAGTCCTGGATGCTCACCAAGTCCCTACACCTTAAAGGGACTCAAGCTTCAAACTCCTTCCCAGGTGTGCAGCAGCTAAAATAGACTCAGCTCTCAGTTCACAGCTGTTGTGTTCTCCAGGGTCCCTGGTCCTCCTCCACCTGCTGCAGGAATGGGATGCACCTCAGAGAAGGCTCCTTCCCAGGCTGGATCCTTTTTCCTAGGGGTCAATCTCCTTCAATTTCTGCCCATTTTGGTTGTGCTACTTTGCTTACAAATTGTTGTTTTTCAAACTTTGTCCAGATTTTATACTTGTTATATATAGGAATGTTAGTCCAATACAAGTTACTCTGCCATTCCTGGGACCAGACCTCTTGTCATTGGGCTGATTAAATTAGACGAATAAAAGATATAGCTTTACAAAGGCCAAGGTGACAGACTCAACATATGTGTGAGCCCCTCAGGCTACGCTCACCTAGACCATGGTCTGGACCTCAGTAAGGTGAACTGTACTGTGTATCCACCACTCTCCTTTCTCTCTCCTCCTTTGGTTTGGCTGCTGTGCCCACCCCTCTGGGAGGAGTTATATCTCCTCACCCTTTTGATGTTGGCCTTGGCTCTGGGACCTGAATTGGCCAATAGGGTATGAGTGGACATGACACACACTAAGAATATAAATGTGATTTCATGGTCTACAGGGAGAAGAATATGCCCAGTATGATAAAGATAAGCAGAACTGAACAGAACACAATCCAGAGCCCAGAATGCCACCTAGCCTATGTGGATCAGGAAATCTCTACTCCAACTATTAAGCAGCATGCACAGAGATCATTTTGATATGACTTTTTTTTTTCAGTAAAGGGCATTGCTGTGGTGTAGAAATGGGTAAATCACTGTCATGGGCACACAACACACTACCTGATATCAACGCATCTGGGGGCAATGGATAAGTGAGTGATATATGAAAGTAAATGAAGATTTTGTTTGTGAGAAGGACTTTCATTGCCAACAATTCAATTCCACAAACACGGAGCCCCTGGGACTGTGTCTTAAACAAACCATATTCCCAGCACCTACTGTGTGCCTGACACATAATAGGAACTCAAAACATCATCGCACACAAGACGTCAGCTCTGTCCTCAGGAGCATTACAACCTACTGGGAGCTACAAACACATGACAAGCAGAGGGTGAAGTACACAGACAGATGAATAAATGGCTTTGAGGGCACAGAGGATGGAGATATTGTGACCGTTTCTGGCTTTGGGACTGTTATCATCCCTGGATCTGAAACAGTATCACTAAAGCTAAAGTCAGTAAGCTTTACCAAAATGTCAAACAGCTCCCCAAATATCTGTGGCTTCAAACAACATCCTTGACATTTTGGTCCTGTGGTATACCAGAGGCTGATATGTAACTCTGCCCCTCAGGGACCAGGTGCCCATTGTGGGATAGGCCATTTTATGGAGAAGGAAAAAGGCAGCAGGTGTTGAAAAGTGTCTCAAAGGCTTCACCCAGAACCCACACATGGTCCCTCTGCCCACATCCTAGTCACGTTGCCTGACAGAGCAGTGGATCCATGCCCCACAGGGAGGTGCTGCAGGTGTGTGGGGTGCCATTTGTCCAGCCGATTCCCTCCAAGGATCTTGATGCACTTTACAAAGCTCATGCTAATGAGCACAGAATCCTGGTGCAAAAAGACAAATGCTAGGAGCACCCTGAACTGTCTTTGGATGCGATTTGACCCTATCTATCATCCTTGAGAGAGTGAGAAAAGTTGGCAAATACCCAAAGTCACTCAACATCACTGCAGAAGGGGGTGCTTGAAGTCGACAAACTTGGTTCTACTCTTGGCAAAATAAGCGTTGTGGCAAAAATTAAGTTGAAGTGTTGAAATACTTGACAGAATAGAGATGCTTGGATTGTGGCTATGAAACTCATTCCTGATACTTTTCTTTAAAGGAGAACTTTTGATTGTTTTCCTCAATGTTGACAAATTGCTAGAGGAAGGTTATTTGCAGTTCATTAGTTTGAATTTCTAAAACGATAGGCTTCTTTTTACAGTATCCCTCTTTTCCTAGAAAATTTACCCAGGCAAGCAAGCAATATAAAATCTTCCCAAGACACAACTTAAATTCTGCCCAAGATAGTTGTCCCAGTGATGGCTGCCACAGAGCCCACCTCTCCAAAGGCTTCGCCATACCTGCAGCACAGGCAGTAGTAACTAGGAGCAGTTTCCACGAGTCTTATGCTAGTGGGCAGTCCAGTCTTGTTGAGATCTCAGGAGAAACTGAGGCAAAACCATGGCCAGAGTCCATTTGCTAATCTAGAAATGTGTATGGGGCAGCAGCACACACTCAAACCTCCCGCCCCTATGGGCTAAGGCTCAGCTCTCTCCCCTTAAGAATCAGCCTCGCCTCCTGAACCCATTTCCCAGGGACACCATTCCTCTGCAGATTAACCAAATGCTGTCAATTTCCTTTCCTGGCTAACTCTTACCTGATCAAATGCACATTTATTCTAATTTCCCTCATAGAAGATGGTAGTCCATGCCCATTTTTTGTATCTTTTAAGGTATGAGATAAATAGAACCTTAACTTTGAAATCACTGTTGGAGTTAAATCTCTGTTTTGCTAATCATCTAGCATGCACTTGAGGAAAGTCATTTAAAATCTTGGAGACCTTTTTTTATTCTTCAGTTGAGTGAGGATTTTTATGAAGTTAAATTAAGGTAACTTGTGTAAATATGTTTCAATAGAACACTGGAATATAGCAGGTCACTACTTACCTGCTGTCACCCACAAACCCCCTGCATTTTGGTGTTCTGCACAGGATCAGACCATCTCAACCCCAGCTGGCCCAAGACCAGCAAGGTTTGAGCCATAGCCCCATAGCAGGCCATGTCCTTATTGTTTAAAATATGAAGCAAAATAGAAACTTTACAAAAGAAATAAATGAAAGGAGCACTAGAAACTCATGAGGGTTGATGTTGGCCTTTATGCCCTGACTTGTCAACTGTGCCCCACGGTGCCCAGCACTCACTCCTCACAGTTACTGCTTGTTTGACAGTGGTCAGAAATGCATGATCAGGTTTCAAAATTGGTTGGCTGGTCCAGTGTGTCAAGGGCACTGGGTTTCATTTCCTGCTGTGGGAAAAGGTATTTCCTAGGGAAGCAACAAAATGTGAATGGCCTGGTCCTTAGGGGACCCAGAAAGTGACTCTAGGGGTTGGGTACCCAGGGCTGGGTCTGGGGTGAGGCACAGCCCTGCTAAATTTGCACCCTGTCTGCCTCACTTGTCCCACCCTGTTCACCAATGGATGTGTGTCTCAAGGTGCCCAAACATTGTGACATGACCAACTGACTTACTATGAGGAAGAAAATAACCATGCTCATTCTGGCACATGGTCCAGGTGTTAGCCCTAGAGGGATGTGAGTCTCCCTGCTCCCCTTATTGTCCAGGATAACTGGACAAGCCCCTCAGAAGAAGGGATCCTGAGCTTGGTGTATGCAGTCCTCTGCGATGGGAGGCAACTGCTGTGTCCTGAAAATTCTTGTCTCACATCCAGTCCTAAGAGCTAAGTTCCAACTTGAAGAAACAGTGAAAACCAACTTCATCAGGAGAACCCCTCAGCCCCCCACAGCTCAGAGTTCACAATTCCCAGGAAGAGCTAAGGGCTTCCTGGGATTGTTAGAGGATGCAGTGGACCTGAGAAAATTAGAAAGAAAGAAGAGTGAACTCCAAGGAAACACCTCATCATCAGAGGGCAGCACAGCAGACAGAGCACAATGACCTGCCTTGGGGAGACCCTCTCCCCAGTGAGATAATAATTTCTTGTCAAACCAAAGTTACTGCAATAAACAAAAAAATAAAATAAATCACTGGAAATTGTCCTAAGGGCATACACCAAATGGAGAACCATTCATTTAAGAAAATATGCTAAAACTTGGTAAGAACAGAGAGAGTTTGTTGCATTTGAGCCACAATGTTTTCCTTTCTCCCCTCACCGCTGCGTTCTGGAAGTTCTACTCTGGGCAATTGCAGCCAAGAAGACAGAGGTTCCCCCTCCCCCCAGTTCCTAGTCTGGGGCTTCTCTTTCACCCCAGGACTGACAGGCTGCAAATATTTCTCTTCTCTCCAAGCCCCATGATACAGCAGGGAGTCAGGTCACATTTCCCGCACCTAGCCCTCATCCGAAGGACGAAGCTGTGCTCCAGCCATGGCAGGCTGAAATACTGGGGTCCTGATCACCCATCCAAGCTTGCTTGTTGGATTGAAGTTCCATTTGAAGAAAGCCAAGGAGATATGACCAGGGGCTGCCAACCCCACTCCCTAGTGCCCACTCATAGAGTAGATGTGTCACTTCAGGAAAAGTGGTTCTGGACCCAGCTCCAGTGCAATAATGCAGGGGATCTGCCCAGGGAGAAAGGCAGGCCATAAGGACAAACAGTGCCGAAATTTTGCCTAAGGAGTCTTATTTTATTTGGAGAAGAGCATGAACAACTCCGTGTCCAAGGTCATTGTCAAAAATAGTGGAGATCTTAGCAGATAGCAATTGAGCGGTGGCTGGTAGTTCCATGATACAAGCAATCTGGCAGAGAAGACGGTGTTCAACAGAGAACCAGGAAAAGAGACAGTCAAGAAGAGCTCTCCTGAGATCACAGACAACTCTGGGGGCTGGGAAGGCTGTGGACATGTGCTAGGCTGCACCACTTAAGAGTATAAAAGCAGGACATGGGCAGACCTGAAAGGATTCCCAAGCCTCACATACAGACCATCAACACAGGCCAGAAGCTTCCTGAAAAAAGAGGCTTAAACACAACCTCTGACCAAACTCTGACTGAATAATAAGCTACTCTGACACAGGGCCAACTCCTGAAAAGTGAGATTTAAAAACAAAACCACACTCACTCTTAGCAGTCTGTGTTTTTGTGTGTGTGCGTGCATGCCCAAGGCTGTGCCCTCTTGGGATCACAGAGGAAACCCCCAAACTGCAAATCCAGGCAGGAAATGGGCAAAACCTGCAAACTCCCTGAGCTGTGATAGCACCTCCAAGCCACACACCTGCAGCTATAAAGGGCAAACACAAGACAGGCCAAGAGGGCTTAAGCACAATCTTTGACCAATCAATGGCTTATGATGATCCTAAGTGACCCCTAAGTAACCAGGCTAAAAGATAAAAACAAAGGAAAACCTATGATTGGGGACATCAGAGGCTGCACATTGTAGGAAGATAGATTCTGCAGAATTAGTTCAGCCAAGTGACTAAACAAATAGAAAAAAAGCAAACAACAAAAACAACCCACAAAGGCAAGGCAAATTAATATCAAATTTGTTACCATATATTATCTAAAATATCCACTTTTTAACAAAAATTGATGAGACATGCAAAGAAATAGGGAAAAAAAGGCAGAAAATGGAAAGCACCTGTGGAGGGGCCCAGATGGTAGACTTTGCAGACAAAGATTTCAAGGAAGCTCTTGAATATGCTGAAGAACTAAAGGAAACATCACTGAAAGATCTAAAGAAAGATATTATGATAATATCTCACAAATATATAACATCAATAAAGTGTTTAAATTATAAAAAAGGAACCTACTGGAAATTCTGAAGTTGTAAAGTAACTTTACAAAATGAAACAATTCACCAGAGGGACTCAACAGTGGACTTCAGCTAGCAGAAGAATCAGTGAACCTGAAGATAGATCAATAGAGTTTATGCAATCTGAAGAAGAGATAGAAAAGAGAATGAAGAAAAGTGAAGAGTCTCAGAGAAATATGGGACACTATTAAGCATGTCAACACACGTGTTATTGAATTAGAAAGACAAAGACAAGACAAGACAATTAGAAAGAAAAGACAAGAAAGAGAATAAATATTTGAAAAAATAATGGTTCAAAACTCCCTACATTTGATGAAAAACGTTAACCTACACATCCACGAAACTCAACAAATTCCAAATATGAGGAACACAAACAAATCCAAACTCAAATGTATTATAATCAAAATATTGAAAGCCAAAGATAAAAAGAAAATATTGAAAGCAAAAAGAGAAAAACAACTCATCACATTTAAGAGAACTCCAATAAGGTTAATAGCTGACTTCTCATCAGAAACAACTGACACCAGAAGGCAGTGAGATTACATATTCAAAGTGCTAAAAGTTAAAAAAAGAAAGAAAGAAAGAAAAGAAAACTATCAACCAAGAATCTTATGTCCAGCAAAACTATTTTTCAAAATGAATGGAAAATAAAGACCTTCAGAGATAAAACAAAAATTGAGAGAATTCATTCCTAGCACTCCTACCTTATAAGAAATACAACAGGAAGTTCTTCAGGATGGAAGCACGTAATACCAGACAGTAATTGAAATCCACAGCAGTACCATTCATAATAGCCCCACATTGGAAACCAGGTAAATGCCCATTAATAGGAGAATGTATATATAAATAGTGGTAGAGTTACATAATATACTATTTCACAACAATAACAGTAAAGAATCTACAACTACACACAACAATATAGGTGAATCTCAAACAAATTTGAAGAAAAAATCATACATCAAAATGTGCATCTATGCAATTACATTATATACAGGCAAAACTAACCTATGCATACTGTGAAGGCAGTTGTTATCCTTAGAGGCAAAGAGAGGAAGGAGACTCAGAATGAGGGCTTTGGCAGTGTTACTAATGTCTTATTTCTTAATCTGAGTGCTTGGTTGCATTGTGTGTTCAGTTCATCAAAATTCATCATGGTGAACCCTAATAATTTGTTCACTTCTCTGCATGTACGTTATGTCTCAATAAATTTGTTTTAAATATGTATGCATCACCCTTCCTCTACTTAAAACTAATAAGCCATATTTATCTTCATAAACTTTACCCAAAATATATATTTCTTATACAGGGTTACATTCATGATGCTTTATTTTAGCATAAACTGTAATATGATTGTAGGTATTATGTGGCCTGAGGAGGTCCATATACAGTACCTTCTGTAATTAGAAGTAAACTCTCAGGTGAGTGTTAGAATGACAACTCAGCAGACCTTACAGCCCCTTCCCCATTTCAGGACTCCTGCTGGCTCATGGCTCATTTTATAGGATTGCTGTCCCAGTTTAAGGTAAGCATCTTTTTCCCATGATCAGTTTGTCCCTGCTGGCCTTTTGACTACCCCCTCATTTCTTCTCATTAGTAGCCCAGGCATCTCTGAAAATGTACTTTCCTCACCACAATGGGGATGCAAGGCTAATCCTGCTTTCTTTGTATTCATTCCCCACAAGCAGCCTGATCTCTGTTAGTGGAGGATGCAAAGCCCCCCATCCCCCCAGCAGGCCGTGTCAGATCATTCCACCTCAACAGGACAGTGGCAAGGTTGGGTTCAGAGCTGGTCCTAGTGGTTCCTCCAGGGTAACTGTCTCTTTTCCAACTCTTCCCCCTGGGAACTGAAGTCATACGACACTAAGTACTGTAATGAGAGCTCTATACAAATACCAGCAAAGTCAAACACTTACTGTATTAATCAGGGAAGAAGTGTTTATTGAGACAAGCACACGGAATTTTATTGCATTAAAAAGGAAACATTTGATTAGGATATGTACATGGAAACTGTACATGATCAGAATCTCAGTGCATGTACATGCATACTTGGGTTTATTTGGTATCATTTGTTTGGCTGGCAGAAATAAAATATACTCAGTTAGTATAATTAAACATTGCTCAGTTCAGTAAGCTACTTGGAAATGCAAGGATAAAATGTCCGAGCAATTAGACTGAAGTCTTGAGACTCAGGATTTAGGGAAGATCTGGGCTGGTGCTCTGGAGGAGTTAGTCCCAGGAGGGGAGTCATGTGGGAAGGCTCCCATTCACGCATAAAGGGGACATTTCTAGCCAGAGAACTTCTTGGATTTTTTGTGTTCTGTTTTGATATGGGGGTTGGACTGATGCCTCTTTCTCTGTGGGGCATCTCTAAGTTGGCTGGAGCATGTAGTGATGGTGACAACAGCTGCTTAGATTGTTTGTCCTCACAGAGGGAGAAGGCTGAGTCTTCTTGACAAGGTGGGATATCTGGGATAGGAGTTTGATTGGTCACCACCACAACATTTTAACAATAAATTCATGTGGGAAAAGCCCCTTCCAAGATATTTTACAGAATGATGTACTTTGAAGTGTTGAGATGTATTTTTTCTGTACATTCTGCTGCTGAGCTTAACCAGAATGAAAGATTCAGTATATAACACAAAAAGCTGTTAGAGAAACAGATGGCCCAAGATGATCTTTTTAAGCTATAAGGTAAAGCACTGCCCAATCAGGTGTAACAAGGTCTGACACTGGATCCTCTGCTCTGAGACTGAACTGGGTGTGTGTAAACCCAGGGACAGACTCAGAATCCCTGGGAGAGGGATTTCCTCAAGACACGGATGCTCACTGGAGCCTGGCCAGGCAGCTGCAAAACCCTCCTGTGAGGCTCTCAGGACAGGCTTACCTTATTGGTTCCCCTCACAAATAGATGCCAACTTGCAATAGATTCTCTGCCTCCAAAACCTGATCCACTCATGATATCCAATCAATAGCCGTGCTTTAGTGAAAATATCATTACATGTCAATCAAGCATGTGTCCATGTGATGGTTCAGCATCTCTTTAGTACATTACCTGGGTGCCCTAGGGATTTTCGAGGTACACGTGTCTCCCACTGAGCAAGGCAGATTCTATCAACTGTGCTTCTACCTTGTTCTCAGTGTTGCATTTCTGCCTCATTAGGAGCGAGTCCCACAAGAGATGCTTCTGATGAGACTCTGATTCTTCCCTCTTGAGAAGCAACCAGGGAGGAGATAGTGAGGGAGAGACAGCAACAGGGCTGGAGACATGCACATGAGTTTAAGCATACTTTGAAAACCTTAAGGACCCAAGAAAGGATTTTCAGGTGTGGAATAAAATTCTAGGAAAAGAATAAACTGGAAGAAAGGGAGCTAATGTTTCCCAAGTTCCTGCAATGGAACTATGTCAGACATTATTTATGTTTTTTAATCCCCACAACAGAGCAGTTGTGAGATCATCCTGATTTCTATTTTAGAGTTTAGAAAAATGAGCACAGAATGTTTAAGCAAATTGTCCAAGACTATGCAAGTAGGGCACAGTTCATCTACTCTAAATCCCTCACCTGTCCCATGTAGATAGGAGGCGACAAAACCAGAAATGATGATCAGGCAGCACTTGGGGTAGAGGCAGCACCTGTAGAGGTGGGCTGGGCTCACTCCACAGAGATCAGGGGTTAGAATTTGTGGGATGCCAAGGGGGACAAAGAATCATGAGGATTCCTGGGTTTAGCGAAGACTCCAAGCTGCTTTCCTGGGGTTTTGATGTGGGTAGATAGGGGGCAACTGAGACAAAGAGCAAAGAAGCCCTCCATGCAAGAAGCAGAGGAAGAGAGGTATATACCAAGAGATAGGGTGAATAGGGATAGTATATATCAAGAGGCAGAAGGAACGGCTATATGTATCTACTAGGAGACAGGGATAATAAAGATATGTATATACGAGGATACAGGGGGAATAGGGATAGGTATATACTAGGAAGCAAGGGGAACATAGCATGGAGGGGGTGTTTTAAAGGAGAGGACAAAACAAGTTTATTTGCTGAGAGCTGGTCAGAAATGCAGAAGGAGACAGAGTTGAGGGAAGGAGCACTGATAGAGGGAGGAAAAACTGAGGACAGGATGCAGAGCATGACTCCGTGAGCCAGGAGGTGAGGGGCTCAGTGTTGCAGCCCGAGGAGAAGTCACGGGAGGGGAGTGATGATGAGCTGGCCACCCCCTCGTGCACCTGCACGTGCTCTGTTTAATACTCACCCAAACCTTCTCTGAACAAGGCGGCCAGCCAGCGCTCAGCCAGGTTGCAAACCCGCACCCGTGAGACCATTCTGTGTATGAGCCTGTGGGAGGCCCAGGGTGTGGGAGACCTCGCGGTGGTCTGATTCAGGACACCCTGGGTCAGCTTCCTCCTACTTCACTCCCTCACCTGGGCCTGCCCGTGGATCTGCATTTTATCTATTCCAACAAGGAAATGAGACAACTAGTGTGTTTATCCTCCATTGTTCTCTGACATGCCCATAAAGACCATTTTGTAAGTTTACATTTGTTTAAATGCTTCTGACTTTATTCCCTGAGGCGGAAATGATTTGGGGTTATAGTGGGATATTTTGGGATTACATTGTCATCATTGCGCAAGAGAATTTTAACAATTGTTTTTTGAAACAATATGAAGTGTGGGCTGGAACATAAATGACAACTTGGAAAAGGCACTGGCTGTTGCCCTTATTTGAATATTAAATGTGTGTAAAGCTTATTTCACCAAGC
This sequence comes from Dicerorhinus sumatrensis harrissoni, assembly GCA_014189135.1. Taxonomy (NCBI): domain Eukaryota; kingdom Metazoa; phylum Chordata; class Mammalia; order Perissodactyla; family Rhinocerotidae; genus Dicerorhinus; species Dicerorhinus sumatrensis. The sequence goes on along the minus strand of JABWHU010001761.1, from coordinate 287,288 downwards.
AGGTTCTATCACTCAAATCCAACGGAAGACATTTTTTGTTCTACCAGAGTACTCTTTCCCGAAGAGCATGCTTCAGCCTTTTGGACTGTTTGTCCTCGCCTTGCTTCATGTTTTCTCGCGCATCCACTGTCACCAGCGAAGGAGCAGCAGGGCATGTGCATGGGTTAGCCAGTCATGATTACAAAGGAAGATCCTTTATCAGGGCAACAAGTGATGTCCTGTTTTTCACCTTCCATAAACTCATCCTGGAAACCAACCATGAGCGAAGGCGGACATCTCCGCAAACCAGCGTGGGCACCACATACCCCAGATAAGAGGTCCATGCCGTGGATGCTCTGACGGATGTGCTTCTCTGACTGATGTAGCAGGTTTCCCAGTAAACATTCTTCTCCATCCTAACTCAGCCTGGAGACAATGAACACAGAGATATACATAGATATTTAGATCATCAGTTGCAAAATCTTGATCTAGATGTCTCTGTGAAATAGAAAATAGCCTGTGAGCAGGGTGAAAAATGAGGGACACAGAGCCTCTGAGGCACAGATTCTCCTAAGTCAGAAAACAGATGAAAGGTTAGAACTTATCCATGGCAGTGTGCAGCTTCTCATTAGAGTGAAACCTAGAAGGTGAATCAAAGAGCAAGTGTCACTGGTTGAAAGGCATGCACTGTCAAGGTGATTACACAGCACCCTCACTGTTGGTCCACTGCTGTGAGATTGGGAAGCCCCTAACCCGGCACACCTAGGAGAAAGAAGGCAGGCTGACCTTCAGCACGAAGTCGCACATGCTAATTCAGAATCATCTGGTACAAGACTTCTAGCTTTGGCCTTGCTTCTGTAACAGGAAATTAGAGCACAGTCCTGCAGAAAGAGACATGCTCCCTGCAGAAGTGATTCCATCTTGCCCCAAGAAAAGTTTATGTGGAAAGCCAGTCCGAGGTCCTGGGTCAAAGGCAAACAGAAGGAGATTGGACCCTTTGCTCTGATGCCACCTGAACACAGCATTGCTTAAGAGAGACCAATGCAGCTCTGTGTTCTCGAAAACCCCTCCTTGAATTAGAGCTGCCCTGGAAGACTTGTTTCCTAAGACCATACCTACCATCACTTTAAAAGTATGGGATTGGGTGCATATTTGCTGTAGTTTGTATTACGGTAGGTCATTGAGCTAAGTAAGCACACTGACTAGCCGATCTGAAATTCAATTTTGAAAATGTGAATGTTTGTTGGGAATATTTTTTAATATTTCAGCCAGAAGTAAATGTATGTGAGATATGAAATTCTGGTAACTGTAAACAAGTTATGATCATCAAATTTCATCCTCAAAAGCCATTGTGTGTGCCCTTTTCCCACCTTGAGCCCTGGGTCTCTGCTACCCAGATGTCCCTGTGCCAGGTGCCTTGGCTGCCAGGACACAACTGAGCTTATCTGTGCCTTTCATCTTTTCAGCAGAAAATTGGAAATGACTCTAAAGAGTTTAAATTCATCTCCCTTCTTTCAGGATGGAGACAGAGCAGCAAGCATGGTTTCCACGTGGAGCCACCCAGCCTCTCCCATGCCCTCATGGGAGCTGCCCTCCAGATGGATGAAAGCCCCTCTGAAAGATGGGGAGATGCCTCCAGGATACACCCACTCGGGTCAGGTGTGATGTGTCCACACATAGATGTTCTTTCCATGGAAACCAAATAAACCTGACTGTATATGCCCCCTCCACTTTTATTTTTGAGGCAGATCAGCCCTGAGCTAACGTCCATTGCCAATCCTCCTTTTTTTGCTGAGGAAGATTGGCCCTGAGCTAACATCTGTTCCCATCTTCCTCTACTTTATATGGGATGCTGCCACAGCATGGCTTGACAAACGGTGTGTCAGTCTGCGCCCAGGATCCGAACCTGTGAACCTGGGCTGCCGAACCAGAGCACATGATCTTAACTGCTAAGCCACCAGGTCAGCCCCAATGTACATGTTCTTTTTAAGGTGGCACATTTCCCTCATCATAAATGTACCCCAATTTTGAAGAAAAAGTGTTCTAAGTCAAACAACATAAATCATTAACAATTTTGTATATCACACGATTTTGCTCATTATTACTGACTCAGGCACCTGAAGCAATACTTACTAATATCTACACACATGTAGCCCTAGCAATGCTGTGAATGACAGCCAGAAAGGACGCCCGAGGGGCAGCCAGCTGGACAGCCTCGGGGAGAAAGGCACTGTCCAACAGGTGTTTCTGGTTGTCTTGGGTGCTCCAGCCAGGCTGCTGCATCTGCCAGAGGACTAGCTGCAGACAGTGTCATCACATCACAGCCACCCTGATGTCTCCTGAAAAACCCAACCCCAAACTGGTGCTTCATTATAAACCATGTTAGTTATAATTTGTATAGGAAAGGAGGAACAGAGTTACTCAGACTGGGGCTCAGGCCGCAAAGGTGGGTTTTTCTGTTCTTTCCCTCACTAGCCCTTCAGCAGGTGGTTCTGAGGTGCTGCTGGGCAGGGACGCTCTGGGTGCTGGGATACTCAGCGGGATATTCAGGGTCTGCCTCATGGAGGGTAGAGGTCTCTCTCCTCCTCTGTCCCAGTCCCAGCACTGCTATTTTGTCTTTGTATAATCAATCAAAAGCTGGGTATCTGTAATAAGTTATTCTCTCCTCATATTTAGTAGGATAAATGCCACTTGGAGCACCAGAAATACAAAGTAAAAACAATGTGCTGTCCGTGATTCTTATTCCTCTCCAAGTAAATCTAACCCTCTTCCCACTCTCCACTCCTGTGTGTCTCACTGTACATTTGAAGTACTGGAGATCCATGTCATCACTAGCTATGGGATTCACTCTAATTCCCCACAGCCACAAATTGTTACATTAGCTTAAATTAGCATGAAGCAGGCATCTGAAAACCCCATTCATGCCTCACTGTGGGGTGGAACCCTGTCTCTCACCTCGTCCTCCGTGAGTCAGCTCAGATAATTTAGAGCCCCTGCCACTGCAGTTGGTCATAGGATGCAGTCTGCCTGCCTTCTGGCCCTCAAGCCCTTCCACCTCTCCGTTGCTCTCTTGTGAATACCTTCTGCAGGATGCTCCTGACACCAATCCCAGCCCTGGGCCTTTGCATGCTGCCTCCTCAAGGTGATTCCTCCCGTAGACCTGGGACCGAGGGCAAGATGCACAGATCTCAGGTGGGGAGTGCCCGCACACATGCTTCCCACAGACAAAGCTTACAAAGAAGGGGCAGGGGAGGGGCATCTGGCTACAATCACTTCTGTGGCATCTTGGGACATCTTTAGCCATCAGGATACAGCCAGAACCTCTCAGAATCACTACCACATACCACATCTGGGTGCACCTCCAGACAAAAGGCTGATTTCTGGTCACTACCCACAAGCTGGACAGAAGGAAGGGAAGATCTGTCAGAAGGCCAGACAGAAGCTCATCTGAGATTCAGGCAGCCCCTTGCAGGCTGTAACCAGATCAGGAAAGCCAGGCTCAGGTGGTCAGGAGGGAGGCAGGAGAAGGGCAGCAGCACCCACTCACAGGGCCACACACACAACAACTTCAGAGAAACTGTGGATGAAATCCTCCAATAACCCACTGCCCTGACATACACACCAGGTGTCCCCTGTCAGAAGAGCTCCAGTTTCACAACATTAATTTAAAACTTATTTTTATATGTGCAAATCAATGTCTAAATAGAAATATTCTTGTGTACTTTAGAAATCTCTTGGCTTCATAAGAACATATTAGTACCTAGCTAAATGATGATGTGTTATAGCACTTCATTGATGCAACATCTTTCTTTGAATGAGCATATTTATGGAATATGGAATTGAATTTCCTTCTCCTCTAAACTAATGCATGGAATTGCTTTATAAACTTAGGTTGGAATAAACCTTTAAACATGTCCTTACCGTGCTGTCCCCCCACCCATGGCCATGGTGGCCAACGCAAGGATGTGGCAGGGAACATTTGATTCCAGAGGAAACTAGAAAGTCTTATTCCCAACAACCCTAAAGAACCCATGGGCAAGCCACTGGCTCGGGACACAGGTCGTAGTTGCAGGTAATTTTAGTAAAGTTAGCAATAATGCTTCCATTTTTCTTGCTTTCTCAGGACCTGAGTATTCACTACAGTCATGTGCCACAAAATGACATTTCAGTCCACGACAGACCACACATACAACGATGGTCCTGTAGATTAGTATAGACAACAGATGATGGTGGATTCACTTACTAGTGTCCCTCTCACTGCTGTCCTAGAAGTCAGAACTCATGCCAGGACTGTGACAAACGTTCCAAATTCACATCATGGGAAGCTGGGATGGGGCTTTTGGTCATACATACTGGTCAACCGGAGGAAAGTGCTGGAAAGTCTCTAATGCTATCATAGCAGCTTGAAATTGCAGTCAGGCAAGTGCCTTAGTGTTGAGGGTGATGGTCCACTGACACACTCTAATCTGGCTGCTGTTGTTTGATTGTTTAGTGCCGTACAAAAATAAGACCTTATCAACAAGCTTTCTAAGTTCTTTTAAAGAATAATACCCACTTTGCCTCACATGTGGCAGTAGGAATGTCTGAACTCAGTGCAGAATGAGTATGGTTCTCAAAATATCACCAACTCCAGCTCAGAATCAATCCTGAACTCTTCATTTGACTAACCCAATGCTTAATTTAATTTAAAATTACATTAGACCATAGCTATCAACATCACCTCTAATTTCCTAGAGATAAAACTTCACCTCCAAGGACTCAGATTAGGTTTAAAAAACAATAATAATTAAATTCAAAATTAATCAGAGGTGTACTTTTTTCTAAGATTATTTTGCAGTTCTCTTTGAAAAGTTTTGCTTTACTAAGCTGTTGGAACGAAGACAAATTTAACAATTTAACACTGCACAAGACTAACAAATATTTTGTCTCACCTCCTGACACTGGCTCCTTCTATCAGCTCTCCACTCCCCTCACAGGGGGCAGCAGAGGTGGAGGTACAGATGACACCCTGGTTGTCATTTGTAAAACCAGGAGGAGGCCCATCCTGACTCCACCTAATGCAGACAGGGAGCAGCAATTACATGCTCCTTTGTCCCCATCCTATTAAAATAGCATGACTGTCCCCAAGGCAAAGACAAATGAAGACCAGTCATGGCCATGACCCAGAGCTGCTCTCCTGGGTAAGACACTGCCCTCTCCAGCCGTGCTCCCCTCTGAACACCCCACAACACTCTGTCAAAGCCAAGGCTGATGAGGGCAGAAGGCCAGGAGACGCCCACTTCACCCCAACCTGCTATTGCTGAGGCTTCATTAGGCCCTTGCTCCCAATGATGGAGTCAAGAGGACTGTCCACTGGCTGGGGTTCAGAGCAAGAGCAAAGGCAAGCCCGCTGTGGGTCAGGCAGATGACACAGCAGGAAAATGGGCCAAGAGTCAGGAAACAAAGACATACCTCCCGCCTGCTCACGGCTTCTCTTTGAACTTGGTCAAGTGGAAAGGTAAAGCCAAAGAGAAGACTATTTTGCAGACACTCTGCTTTAAGCCCCTCCCCCCACTCACGCAGATGGCCCAAAGATCACCTCCATTTGTGCGGCTTCTTTCCCCTCTGACAGCAGATGTGCACATTTGGTTAAGAATCTCGAGGGAAATTCAGCTGGAAAATAGGAATGTAAGGGAGCTGGTCACCCCGTCACACCTCACTTTTCAGCTGAGTGAGGGAAGCTCCCTGGACTTGAATATTTCACTGGCTTGTCAAAATGACCTGTTCTTAGGTAATGCCAGAGAAAACCTCTTCCCAAACACACCCACATTTGAAGTGAAATGTCCATTATTTTGCAGTAAATATCAACAATAACTTAAGGCATCTATAGATGTTACATGTTGGCTTTCATTGTGATTGTTCTGTGATTAGAAAATGGAGGAAGAAATGTTAGGATAAGGAAAATGTGGGTAAAGCGGGGGCCACTGTAATTAACATGCATTTTCATCCAGTTCCGGGTCCTCAGGGCTTCCTGAAGCCCCAGCTTCATCTACCACATGCAGAACCCATGGGTTTGCAGTTCCCTAAGGAGGTTAACCTCCATCCAAAACCTGGATCAGCGCCCCATTGATGGGCAGCCCGTGCAGCCAGGGTGGGCCCAGGGCACTCTATGTGGTGGAATCCCACCCAGGCAATGTGTGAAGGCCAGTTCAGGGTCTAAACTTGCATCACGAAGATGCTTGTCCAGGTTTTCAATGTTGTCACTACTATCTTGGATATCAGAATGTATATACACAGCACATAGAGAGAAAGATGCTTTTAATGAATTCTTGTTTAAACTCAACTATTATGACCAATGTGAGCAGGTAATCATACAGAAGCACAGTCTGAAATTGCCACATAAAATAAAAAGGTGATTAAGCCCCAGAGCATTTGTCATAATAAATAAATAAATCTATTGAGCTTAAAAGGATAGGTTGTTTTTGAGAGTGGAAAGTGCAAAGTCATGTTTAACAATTTATTTTTTAAATCCAAAAGTTCAAATAGAAAATGACAATTCTTATAAAGAACCAGCATTAAAGATTCATTTAAAATATCTTTCATATAAGAAGTTTATCAAAAGCTTGCCATAGTCATCATTTCTGAGTAAAAATACAGCAAGCCTTCATTGAATAGTTACTGAGTTCCAGGCACTTACATAAGTTTTCACATTCAGTTTTCACGACCCAATCAAGGTAGTTTCTGTTATTTTTCTGATGGTACATATATGGAGACTGCAACCTAAATGTTTAAATAGCTGGTCATATTGGCAGCGTCAGAACTGGTCACTTACCCCTACCCAACACCAATCGTGAAATGCCTGCCCTCAGCCACTTTAGTGTGCACTAAAAGTTACATTCTCTGTCAATCACACACACTTGCCTTCAATTCAAAGCAGAAAACAAAAGCCTGAGTTGTTTTCTTCACCAAATTTGAAAACCTAGACCCTAAGTTTGCTGCAAAAGCAGACTCATGATCACCGGGGTTTGTCTCACACCATGAGTTCCTCGTGGGCAGGATGTCTTCACGGGCACCCTCGGAAAGGCCATGTTCACCTTCATGTTCTGAAGTCTTGGGATTCCAGACAACTTTTTAGACAAGGGCCCTGCGTTATTGTGTTACTGCCCCTGGGGGTGGACTGGCCACAGGTCAGTCTCTTGTCCTTCCTCCAGGAACATGTGAGTGGATAGCTCTGGACCTCACAGGGTCTGCAGTCAGTAGGGCAGGCCTGGGTTATGAGATGAGCAGGTGCACATCCTGCCCCAGGTTCTCTCCTTTATAGTGAGGAGGGGTCTGAAGACTTCCCAGCACCAAAATGTTTCCAAATGTCTCATTTCCTTCCTCACAGGCCACAACCCCAGTCAAGTAAAGTAGCTGCTTTAAATATCTGCTTATTTCAAAAAGTGAACACATGCACTCAACAGATGAAGACACAGATCCGGGGACTCAGTGAGATTGGAATACTGTGCAATTTGTTCATGTTTCAATAAATTATTCTCCCAACATCGACATTAATTAAATCATCATGAGATTGAATCTAGGACACAGGAAGCCAAGGACTCATCAATTTTAAGAAAAGGCAAAATAGATAGAATAAAATTCTATAGGACCAGGTGTCCATTTCATTTATTCAGGTGTAAAAGTTGCCCAGGTATAAGAGAAGATTGAATGGCTTAAGGGAATTATAATAGAGAATCCTAAATGATTTTTAGAAGCCTAATCTGAGAATGTCAGCCCAAAAATGTTTGTGTCATGTGGATGGCAGATTAAGACATAGCAAACAGTCACTGACAACAGAAAAGGTTAAAGGAGACTTGTATCTGTTTGCTGCTCCCTAAAGCTGGCCCTGAGACAGGACTTGGGTGCAGATGGGTCACTTGGGAGCTGACCCCAGGAAACACTCCAGGGTGGAGAAGTGACACTGGGATAGGAGTGGTGTGGGAACATGGGAGGGGTAGCAAGCTGGTGGATGACTAGGGATGGACACCCCCAGGGACCCTCTGAGAGATGTGTGAATACAGCCCAGTCACTCCACCGGGACCACGAGGCTGGCTTTTATCCTCCAGCTCCTGCTCCTGGTTGGTGTAAACCCCCGGCCAGCACAGGCAAGATGCCCTCAGTCAGGGAAACAGACACTGCTGGTCACATTGGCTGGTCTCATGTGCCTCTCAGTGGATGGAAGATGGGGCATGCGAGTGCGGGGTGGGTGGGCAGTGAGAGGAGGCAGAGAGAGAACAGAAAGGAGAGTGCTTCTCTTCTCTGGGATCAGGAAACCTTGTTTTCAAATTATCACAGAAAGGATCTGAGTTTGCATGAAGCAAAATTATTGAGAATATTTAGGTAGCAAAATATACATGGGTGGTCAGAGGACTCTCTAGGATTTGTTGAGAAGTGGGCAGAGATATTTCTGGAACAATAGCTGGTGAATGGCTATTCTGGTGAATAGCTCCTGGAATGTGAAGCAGATGTTTAGATTCCGAGTCTGTCCTCTCTGCATCTGAGGCTGGGGCTCCGCGGCCAGGAGCTCTGGGGAGACAAAAGCAGGTGGCTCGTCCACACAGGGCAGAACACACTCTCTGGTGTTACACCCCCTTCCTTGTTTCTTTCTTTACTCAGTTTCCAGGAATTAGATTGAACTCAACTCCTCCTCTTATTCTTTCATGGACAAGAGTAGAAATAAGGGAAGCTGCTTTGGGCAAACACTTCCAACGTAGGCTGTGGAGGCTGCTTCTTCAGAACATATGGCTTTGGTTCACCTGATCCTTGCAGCAGCTGTCTGTGGGAAGTTTGAGGAAGTGGACGTGCCCCATTTTACAGTGCAGAGAACATCAGGCTCCTCTTTCTCAAAATCTCCAGACTGGCCCCGGGCTCTCCTGCCGAGGCCTCATGCAGCATCTCCATCAGCGCCTCCCACCACCTCCTCCATAAGGTGGCCGGCACCCCCCCCATGTTCCCCAGGGCATGCCCCTCGCTTGTGTCCTTGGTGACACTGGAAATCCACGACTCTGTCATCCACTTTGTTCTGCTGCAAATGGACCCTGAGTTGGGCTAAAGTCAGGACCCTCCCAACAGGAGCAAGTGAGCCAGCAGGACCTAAATTTTCACAGTGGACAATCCGTCCTTCCTCACGTAGTTCCCTGTGGAGATATTCCGTGAACTCACCCAGGTGTGCAGTAACTCTTCCAGGTTGAGGCCCATGTCCTCACCCACCGTCACTGGCTGAAATCTGTGGATGATACCCTCACTCTCCCCCTCACAGACATGGGCGAGCTGGCTGCATTCTGGCTATTTTTTTGGAGCCCGCACTCTCACCACACAAACACTGCTTTAACCTTTGGGACATGTAGAAATCACTTGTAAAAAGTGAGGTCCCTTAAGAATAACAAAGGGACTCTGCAAGTTTTTCATGTCGGTTTATTAATGAGAAACATTCTTGGACTGAATAGGCTTTCCCTAGATCCCAGGCAATAGAGTGAGTCTGATGAATTAGTTTTCTTTCAGTGACATCTTTTTTCTTTACTAAACTACAATAGCATAAAAGGCACCTCAGGGCTTAGCACACAGCCAGTCCAAGGTCTCCTATGCCAGGCATGTAATGAGGAAAGAGGGAGGGAATGGGTGGAAAGTCACGATCCTGCCTGGAAGCACCTACAGGCATCTGCAGGAGCTGGGGAATGGAGGGGAAGGAAATGGGTTCTGAAGGAAGGTCCTCAGAGCAGACTGTGCTGAAGGGTGGATTGAGGAAGGGGCAGTGAAGCCAGGCACACAGAAGTAGGTGTCACAGAGACTGGGAGGCTGAGTAGAGCCCTGAAAAGGTCAGCTGGGAGAGGACCATGAGGGGCTTTGAGGCCTTGCTCAGAATTTGGATGGCACATGGAAACAAGAGAGGCTGCATGACCATCTCTGAGGTCTGGACAGACAACTGTGCTGGAGGAGCGCAGAGTGGCCAAGGGACCCCAGTGGGAATGTTGCCCCTCTAGGATTGGTCCTCAACCCAAAGGTGAAATGGGAAACTGGTTGATCAAAATTCCAGGTTCTTCACATTTTTACAGACTCTGTCTGACTCTGGCAGTGGTCCAGACAGGATTCATGACTGTTTCATACTGTCATGGCTGAGTTGTGTCCCCCCAAATTCCTATGTTGAAGTCCTAACCCCAGGACCTCAGAATGTGACTGTATTTGGAGATGGGGCCTTTAAAGAGGAGGTTAAAGTAAAATGGGGTCACTAGGGTGGGCATTGATCCAGTAGGACTTGTGTCCTTATAAGAAGAGGAGATCAGGACACAGATCCACACAGAGGAACAATGATGTGAGGACACAGGGAGAAGATGGCCATCTGCACGCCAAGGCGAGAGGACTCAGGAGGAACCAGCTGCCTCCTAAGAATGTGTTTTTCTTGTTCTTTATATGCTTCATAACTTTCTGTTAAGCCCAGACATCTTGTGTGGGGTGGTAAGAATTGAGGTAAATAGGTTTAGGCCTGGAAATGCCCCCTTTCCTTCTGCCAGAACTTTAGTGTGGAGCTGAATCAGTCTCCCCAGGAGCTGAGCTGGGTTTGGGGTTATTGCTGCTATGGTTGCACTCAGTCTGCCAAAAGCTTCCTGCAGTGATGTCTGTGTTCATGGTGTGGCTTGTTTCTCAGGGGTTTTCCTCAAGGTTTGTTCCACCCTCGGCTTCAGTCTTCCCTTTGCACTGTGCCTCAGACAGCGCTTTCTACAGCCCGGCCCCTCCACTAGGAGTGAACCTAAGGCATGTGAGTTTGGTTGTGTCTGTGAGGCATCACCTTGTCTCTGGGTCTCAGAGGTGGCCTTCCAGAACTCAGCTGCAAGAGGCCTTGAACAAGCTGAGTCTGCATGCATTCCTGCCCCTCAACCAGGGGAAGAGGACATCTCTCTTCGCCACTGCTCCAAGGGCAGCAGTGCATTTTGTTCTTGCTCCCTTCATTCACACTCTTATTCCTAGCAGAGAAGGAGAGAAGGATCCTGGGGGGTTGTCAGGCCTTGAAGTAGCTGCCTCTCCCCACTCGGAGGCCACCTCAGGACTTGCGCATCTCTTCCCCTAGCACCTATGAGGTCCATAAAGTGCAGCCTCGCAGTGGGTGTGGATCTCCTGTGTCTGTGGCCCTGGGTTTCCATACTCTCTCACTAGCCCACACACAGCCTCCCTAATTCATTAAAACCTTTAGTCCAATTCTTCTCACTGATGTCAGGCAACATCTGCCCCAGGTAAGTTAGTGCTCACATGCCGTTTTTCAGAGGCACTTGTCTTTCTCAGACTTGGGATCAGTTGGTTGCCCTGTTATTAGCTCACTGATGTATTCAAGAACATGTGGGTTTGCAGGTTGCCAGGTGGTGTTTTATTCGCTGGTGGTGTTGTGAGGGTGAGAGCGATGCACCTTCCATCATCTTTCCACATCTTATGGTGAAGCTGGAACATAAGTTAAAGTTTATTTTTAGTACAAATTCCCTTTTTTGCTTAAAAATATTTTTATGTGCCTAAAATTTAAACTGTTTTCATATTTCTATTTTTGGTTTGTACCCAAATTCTCTGTATTTTCACAATGGCCTTGAGAACCACAATGCAAGCACTAATAATGACGTCTTAAATCAGGGTCCATTCTCGCCTTCAGTCATAATTTGAGAATTTTACTAGTGAGTCCAACATGCTTTGGCCAACTGCGTTTTATGCCAGTTGATTGCAAATTCATCTCTGAAACATAAATTCTGGTATTATCTCAGCTAAGAGTCAAGCAACAGTTAGACCAAATAAGTTGGTGATAGTTATGTATTTACTTTTACTAAGATAACCTAAATGTAAATCTGTGTAATATTACCTTAGGAATTCCTCCACCACCTATTTACACCCTATAAAAATAAATTCCACGAAGACTCTGATTGTTTTGAATCTTATATCTCCAGCTCCTTTTTTCTCTGTTGTAATACACCTACAACAACAATTTTTAGATTTTTTAATGGCTTGGTCTATAAATAATGACCAAGGAAGAGCAGTATAGTTAAAACACAAGACTTTTAAATTATCTTTTTTTCATGCTAACAGTCATGAGAGGTCTTTGCATATACTCTATTTCGTTTAAGAAAAGTGGTTGACTTATGACCTTGCCATCGATAACAGTCAGCATGATTGGAAATTAAACTGCTGAACTACTGAAAACCAATTTAGCTAACTGAAAGGGATCCCATGGCCTTGGAAGATGACCTGGGGATTACTAACCCTGTCAACCCAGAAGAAAAGTTGACAAAACACTATTTCCATACTCAAATCGTAACTAGGTCCTTATGTCTGGTAACGTATACTGAATGAACAGAAAGAACTCAACTCTTTTGGACAAGGATCACAGATTGGATACTGTGGAGATCTATTGGCACAGCTTTAAGAAAAATGGACTATGATATTTTTATCATTGCTATAATTTTGTATATGATGATTGCCTAGAAAAGTACTATTGTCTTTATCTATCCAGTCAAAACAAGAACTAGAGAGATTATACTCAAGGCATTTGTCACTGGACGAAGAGTAAATAGCATCCAGCTGTGCACTTTGATCTGGTGCATGGGGAAGCTGCTCCAATGGGACCACACAAGTGTTGGTGGCCATCCCAATAGGTCTGTGCATCCTTGTTTTAACAATGATATTATCAGTGCATTCATTAGCAAATGGCTTGACATCTGAACCAATTCTGGATAGGATTACTTAGATTACTATAAGACATTTCAGAATTTCTGCAAAAGGACATTAAATTACAAAAAATAAAGAGATAGAAAGTGACTAGGAAAAAATCCCCAAAATGATTCACTGTTATCTATCTTTGTTGGGAGACAGGAGGAAAAAGACACAAACTTTCTGATTTATAGTTTATTATATACAATAATTAAGCCATTTTTTAAGATTATGTTCTAAGTGTTCTATTTTAAAGTTCTTCAGGGGACCGAGTCAAGATGGCGGCGTAAGCAGACTCGGAACTCACCTCCTCCCGCAGACACAGCCAATTTACAACTACTCGTGGAAAAATTACCCCTGAGACAGAACTGAAAACTGGATTAGAG
>JABWHU010001761.1:237408-274127 GCA_014189135.1 Dicerorhinus sumatrensis harrissoni | reverse complement strand
CAGAAATAGAAGTATAATGATGTACACCTGAAATTTTTACAATGTTATAAACCAATGTTACTGCAATAAACAAAAAATTAAAAAAAAAAAAAGTTCTTCAGTGTGTTAATATCTGCAAAGAAGCCAGATGGTATTTTGAGAAGCATTGCATAGAATCTGTGGATAAATATGTGGAATATTGCCACTTTAACAATATTAATTCTTCAGATTCACGATCATGGGATAGCTTTCCACTTACTTAGGTCTTCTTTAATCTCTTTCCAAGGTGTTTTATAGTTTTCAGAGAAATAAAATTTCACACTACTTTTGTTAAATTTATTAAGTATTTTTGATGCTATTGTAAATGGGATTGTTTTCTTAATTTCTTTTTTAGATTGTGAATTGCCAGTGTATTTAAATGCAATTGATTTTTGTATATTAATATTTTATCCAGCAGCCTTGCTGAACTCACTGATTAATTCTGACTGGATATTACAGTTCAGGTGAAATAACCTTGTCATAGAAATTTTTTCGTGATGCTGCAAGACATTATGCTTCCTGAAACTGTGTTTTAAATGCCTCCTTATTACACATAAAGGTTTTATTTCTCTTTAGGTTGGAGGTGAAATATATGATAAGTGCAAAAGACTGCCAATCAGACCTGGGCTGGCACAAAAGGAAGGCTGGGCAACAGCTGAAGATTTGCAGCTAAGAGCATTTGTGGGAAGAAATAAAGTCAGCCCTCAACCATGATAAGAAATGTCTGGTTAGAAAACACTGTCCAGTAAATTCCCAGTGGGGTGATGTGTGCCTGCTCTGCCTAATGTAGAACACAGATGAGAAAGTTCAAACAACTTTGTGTAAAGTTTGAGCAAGTTTGTTCAAGTGCAGAGTGTTCTATAATATGTGAGGAACAATGATGCCCATTGAAATATCTAGTTTAATCATAGCTCTTCTTGGGAAAAAAAACTACATAATAAAGCTGAAAACCATTCTGGTTGACATTTTTAAGAGATCTTAAAGTGCAAACAAAACTCTACAGCCAGAAATCCCCAAACTTAATTCCTCAGAAACTGTAACAGCCCAGCAGCCTTTGCTGCATCTCCCACTAGGAGTAGGAAGTTTCTCAGCCTTTCTGACCCATTCTGAAGGTAGGCATTGAGGACTTGATTAGCCTTAGAATCCATCCTAAGGGGTTGGCTGGGTGGGAAGGGGTGACCCTGAGGACAGATGTTGTCAGCCCTCAGACGACCTCAGAACAGCCACTACGGGACATATGTGAACACTTGGCTGGGTGCTGAGACAGACACTGCACAAATTCCTGCCTCAGGCAATGGGCACAAGGGGGGAGGGCTGGAACCTGCCATCCTTCTACACATCCTATCTGTGGAGCAGACCCTGAGGCCACAGAAGTTTTACCCCACCCCAGGCCCCCCAACATCTGTAGCCATGCCTACATCCTGGTTTCATACAGCTGTGTGGGCAGAGGTGAGATGCTGGATGGGCAGAGAAGTGGCTATTAAGTCAACACCGTGGTGGACATGACATCTGCACCATGCCTGCTGAGACCCCACAGGAGGAGCTTGCAGGAACCTGCCCTGACAACACAGTGTTTGAAGATAATATTTACATCTTTGTAGTTCTAGGAAGGAGCACACATCCTACTCCTGGCTTCACCTAGATCAGGGTGAAAATCTACTGATTTCTTCTTTCCCACCTTCATTGTGGAACAGTTGGATCTCAATTAAAGTGATGTGGTCCAGTATCTGATGGGACAGTGCTGACCAGCAAATGTGTCCACTGCATGGCCCCAACCTCTCTCCTCACACTTGGATCCCTCTGGTCACACAGTGAGTAACATGGGCATAAGAGATCCTGAGTTCCCAGACTGAGTCCCCACATTGGCTTCATTGGATCATGGCTGTAAAAACCTGGTGTTCTGTAGAACAAAAGTCATCTCAGACTCCACGTCAAAGACAGATGGAGTCTGAACATAATGGAGCCCAGAGAAGAAAATGGGAGGACAGTGGGGGCCCCTATGCCACTCCCTCCAATCTCCTTTGGGCTGAATCAGTCATCAGTGAAGTGCAGGGAAAACCAGATTGCAGACATACCACTTTTAGTCTTCCTCCCCCACACCCCAACGTTCGCTGCCCAAAGCAAAGTCATTTATTTATATCTATAATGCAAATACACATGAGTCTAGTTTTACATTCAGAACCAAAAAAATCACATGTAAAACAGCCATGTTCAATGACAATTTCTCATTTCCCAGCTGAGAAAAGGGAGGTCCCTGAACTGTCACTAGGATTTAAATGTTTCATTGACTCTCAAAATGACTTGTTAAAGAAAATGCTTCATAAACATACCTCCATACAGAATAGATCTGTCTTGATATAGGGTATATATCAACTTCAGTGAAAGATATCTCTCAAGTTTTATTGGACTTTGAAAAGAAATAAATTGTTTAGGATGGAAAAAGAGACATGGTAGATGGCAGCATTTCACTGGCGCTGGAGACGAAACCCTGAGGTTCTGGTGTCTTTAGCAAAACCCGTCCAACAAGGGAATCCATGTCAGTCCTCAACATCTTCACCAGAATCCGGTAAACCAGCAGTCTGCACTCTCCTAGTTGAGTGGCTGCCACTTCATCAGCATGCATGGACCCTCCCCTCCCTCAGCACATGGTCCCCAGAGGAAGGCAACCAGGATGAGGTGGGGACCCGGGCCTGGAGAGACCCCAAACTTCTTATTAAAGCCTGGTTGTGAAAAAACAAAACAAAACAAAAAACTGTTAACCCCTTTGTCTCCAACTGATTACATTGGACTTCTTCCATCAGAGAGGGGTTGCAATTATCCTCACTGAACTAGACACCTAGGTATAAATTGGCTTCCTCTTCCTCTGTTCTCCTCTTAGCACCACTGTCTGTGTATTATAGAATGCCCCACTTACCACTGTAGTAGTCACTTAACATTATCTCTGACTATGGAACACATTTCACCAAAATAAATGTGTCAGTGGGCCCTTCACATCCATGGAATTCATCTGTTGACCTGCACACCCATCACTCAGAAGCGGTGGCATAGTGGAATAGGGGGATGACTGAAGACTCAGTTATTGTGCTAACCAGGCATTAGCACCCTGTAGCACCTCAAGTTGAGGTGCAGCTGGCCATCTGTCATTGAACCAACAGGAAGAGGAAGGGTGATTGTTTGTGAATATTGACCCCAATTCTCAAGGGAAATGTGGCTGCTGCTCCACATTGGGGCAGGAGGAATGCGTTTAAGCTCCAGACATCACTGGGCACTTCTTAGAATTTCTGTGTCAAACAGTAAAAGTCAAAATAGGATCGTGGCATCCAAGTAAGAGTAAAACCACCAAGAACTCAGACTTTCCAAGAAAAAAGCTTTGGCAGACCACTAGGAGTAGACTCCTGATCAACCAAACTACTGGCTGAGGACAAGGAGAATATGAAGTATACAATCAAAAAAAAAAAATACTGAGAAATATCTACTAGGATCTCACAACCAGTCATTGTAATGATGGTAGCAGCCATGCATAATTTTAACATATACATTAAGCATTTACTTATTTTTTTCCTTCCCTTTACCACTTTATGTAGGAATGTTGTTTGTGCTTAGCTTTGCACTTCAGTTCAGAGATCACACAATGAGATGCCACATCAGGAGCTGATGAGGAGGAATTATTTCTTACCTGGAGATTCGGACCTTGAGATTGCTACAATGACCGATGGGACTCCATTTATGCATTTTTTGGGAGGGGAAGGCATGCTCATTTATACAATGGATAGTTGACTTGAATCGGCTTTGGCATGCCTGTCTCAGCCCTTCTAACTCCATTAAGCCTTTCCTCAGCCTGGATGGAATCAAAAGGTGTGGCAATGGCATGAGGCAGTGTTGTTCTCATTTGAGGAAGAGATGAGGCCAAGGATGAACCAGTTGGCAGAGGGAGAACCTTGACCTCCCCCCAAGTCTGCTTTTGGCAAACAGGGCCAGACCACCACTTCCAAAGGAGGCACGTGGCGAGCTGAGCAGAAGCATTGAAGGGTGGTGAGAGACACAGCTGAAGCCCATGGGAACCCAGTGCGCCTACTTCACCTGGACTGGGCTGCCAGGAGAGCGAGAACCCCCACCCTGACAGAGCCCCATGGGCGGGCCCATAACTAAGGCACGGAGGACCCAGGGGCTGTGCATGTTAGCCTGACAGGTTGAACACAATGCTTCTGGGGTTCCAGAGTGGTGAGAAAGAGTAGGACACGTGGGAGAGGTCAGGGAGGTGGGGAGGACATGGCCACCCTCCTCTCCTCAGGTCCCCAAGATCTCCGACCTCTGAGTCACTGCTGCCACCTCCACCGCCACCGTTGCCACCAGTGCCATCTCACACACCATACCCCTTCCCCGCACCACCACCACTCCCACCCCACACCCACCGCGAGGCCAGCACCACCACAATGGGGACTGCAGGCCCAGGGTGGGTGAGAGGTGGGTTCCTTGGTCACCTCCAGAGTGTCCCATCCACACCTGGGTGCCTTGGAAATGGTTCATATCGAGGGGGTTCTAAGATAGGCAGGGACTCAGGGGCGAGGAAAAGCCCAGAGTCCTGCTCCAAGTGAATGGTTGTGGCATCCCTCAGTCTGTTGACCCTGAGATGGGTCCCTCCCTCCGACCTGGCCAGAGGTGGCCCATTCCCAGGTGCCACATGACAGTGGACCCGTGCCTCTCCCAGTGCATCCCAGGACACCCTTGAGTGCCTCCCTCACCACCAGCCCCCCTCCACTCACCACTGCTAAGACCATCCTCCTTCCTAGGGAGGCTGGGAAGGCCCGACAGGGCAGGGACCTGGGTGTGGCAGGCCACCAGATCCCAGATCAGGCACACCGGTGGCCCCATGGCTTCCTCCTCTGACGGGGCCAACCACACACCCCAGAAAACCTGCAGGACCCAGGGCTCTGTCCTCTGGAACTTGTCCCCCTGAAGGGTCTGGCTCAGGTGGCTATGCCAGCTGGCCTCCTTTGGACAAAGCCGGTGAGCAAGAGGGTGCTCCTCTTCCTCTGTACGGCACCTGTACACTCAGGGAGAGGGCCAGCAGAGGGCCTATCTCATGCCCTCCTTTGTGGATTTCTCCCAAGAGTCATGTCCTAGGCACTTGGAAGGCCAGGCCTTCCACTCCAGAGAAGAGGCTGGGATGTGTTGACAGAAGGGCATTCCCAGTGGGGTCCCCTCTCCCTAGGCCTCCTGCCTGCTGGACCCACACTCATGGCTTGGGCATGCCTGTCTTGACCCTTCTGACTCCACAGAGCCTTTCTTCCACCTGGACAGAGTCAAAAGCTGTGGACATGGAGTGAGATTGGGTTTTTGTCTTTAGAGAAAGACATGAGGCCAGGGATGAATCAGCTGGTGGAGGCAGAGCCTTGACCTCCCCCCAAGTCTACTTTTGGCCCAGACCACTGCTTCTAAAGATGGGAAGAGACCAGAGGGCTAAGAAAAATGTTGAAGGGGTTTGGAGACACAGTTGAAGCCAAAGGGAACCCAGTGTGCCTTCTTCACCTTCATGGGGCCTCTGTAAGAGATCACCCCTCCCAGTCAAAGCCCTAACACTACCCTGACCCCTACCTGTACCCTACCACTAACCCTAACTCTAACCCTAACCCAACCCTAACCTTAACCCTAACTCTAAACCTAATCCTATCCCTAGCCCTAACCATACCCTAGCTGGGCCCTAACACTAACTCTAACCCTAACCCTAACACTAAACCTACCCCTAAACTTAACCATAACTCTAACCCTAACACTACCCCTACCAATACCCATAAACCTATACCTAACCTTAACTCTAACCCTAAACCTACTCTACTTCAACCTCTAACTCTAACTCCAACCCAACCATAACCCTAACACTAAACCTAACCCTAAACCTAGCCATAACCCTAACCTTAGCTCTAAAAGTAACCTTAAAGCTAACCTTAAACCTTCCTCTACTCCTGACCCTAGCCCTAACCCTAGCATTAACCAAAACCCTAACCCCAAACCCTAGACCAGCCCTAAGTCTAAGCCTAAGCCTAACCCTAGCGTAGGCCCTAATCATGACCATAACCCTAACCCTAACCCTAGCTCTATCCCTAACACTAACACTAAACCTAGCCCTAACACTAAACCCACCCCTAGCCCTATCCCTAACCCTAACTCTAACCCTGGCCCTACGCCTAACACTAATCCTAATCCTAGCCCTAGCACTACCATAAACCTAACACTAACCCTAACCATAACCTAAGCCTAGCCCTAACCATATCTCTAACCCTAACCCTAGCCCTAGCCCAATCCTAACACTAACCCTAAACCTATCCCCAAACTTAACCCTAGCCCTAGACCTAACCGTAACCCTAGCCCTAATCCTAACCCTAACTCTAACCCTATGGTAGCCCTATACCTAACAGTAACTCTAGCCCAAGCCCTAACACTAACCCTAAGCCTATCCGTAATGCTAACCCTAGCCCTAGCCCTAGCCCAAACCCAAACCCTAACACTAACCCTAACCCTAGAGAGAGACCTAACCCTAAACCTAGTGCTAGACATGACCCTAACCTTAGTCATAGCCCTAACCCTATCCCTACACCTAGCCCTAGCCCTAAAGCTAACCCTAGCTCTAACCCAATCCAGGCCCTAACTTGGCCTTAGACTCAACCCTAACCCTAGCCCTAACACTGATGCTAATTTTAACCCTAAACCTAACCCTAACCCTAAACCTACCCTTACCCTTAACCCTAACCGTAACCCTACCCCTAAGGCTAACACTAACCCTGACCCTACACCTACCAACAACACTAACAATACTCCTACTGCTACTTCGAACCTTAACCCTAACCCAATCCAAACACTAACTCTAACCCTAAACCTAATCCTAGCTATAGCACTAAACCTAACATTAGACCTAGCGCCAACACTAACACTAAAACTAGCCCTAAACCTAGCACTAACATTACCCCAACCCCTAATCCTAACCCTGACTCAAAATGAACTCTAACACTAACAATAAGAATAGCCAAAACCCTTGCCCTAACCAAAACCTAGCCCTAGATCTAACCCTATCCATAGCCCTGGACCTGACACAAACCCTAGCCCTAGCCTTAAGCCTAACCCTAGACATAGCCCTAATCCTAACACTAACCATAACCCTAACCCTAATCCTAAACCGACCCCTACCCTTAACCTTACCCCTCACACTAACTCTAACCCTAATCCAACCTTAAGATTAATTCTAACACTAACACTAACCCTAACCATAATCCTCGCCCTAGCCCTAACCCTAACCATAACCCTAGTTCTAACACTAACATGAATCTTAGCTGTAACCCTAACTGTAGCCCTAGCCCTACCCCTAACACTAACCCTAAGTCTAACCCTAAACCTAGCCCTAACGCTAACCCAATGCTTAACCCTAACACTAATCCTAACCCAGGACCTGATACGTAGCCCTAGACTGGAAACTAATCCTAGCCGTAGCCCTAACCCTAACCCTATACCTAGCCCAAGACCCAGCCCTAACCCTGGCCCTAACCAAAACCTGGCCTAAACTAAACCTAACGCCTACCCCTAACCCGAGACCTAGGCCTAACCCTAAACCTAGCCCTAGACCAGACCCTAACCTGAGCCCTAACCCTAACCCTAATCGTAGCCCTAGACCTAACGCTTATACTATCCCTAGCTCTGACCCTAACCCAAACACTAACCCTAACCCTAACCCTACACAACACCTAACCCTAACACTAACTCTACACCTAACCCTAACTCTAACCCAAACCTGAACTCCAGCACAACACTAACCCTAACCCTGACTCTAAACCTAGACTTAGCCCCAACCCTAACTTTAAAATTAGCCCAAGCCCTAAAACTAATGCTAGCCATGGCCATAAACCCTACCATAGCCCTAACCCTAGGACTAACCCTAACCCTAACTATAACCCTAACCTAACTCTAACCCTAAGGCTAAACCTAACCCTAAAACTAGCCCCAGCACTAACCCTGACCCAAACATAAACCTAAACTTAACCATAACTCTAGACCTGGACCTAACCCTAACCCTAGCCATAATAGTAGCCCTAACCCTCACCCTCAGAGTAGCCCTAATACTAGCCTTGGCCATAACCCTAACCCCACCTGTAAACTTAACCCTAGCCATAACTCTAGCCCTAACGCTAACCATAATATAACCCTAAACCTACCCCTACCCCCACATGAAACCTTAACCTTAACCCTAGCCCTAAGCCTACCCCAACCTCTACTCCTAAACCTGACCCTAAAACTACCCCTCTTTCTACCCCTAATTCTAAGCAGAACTCGAACCCTAACCCAAACTTAACCCTAACTATAACACTGACCTTAATCCTACCCATAGCCCTAACCCTAAACCTAGACATAAACCTAACCCTAACCCTAACACTAACCCAAACCTAACTCTAACCATAAGCCTACACATAACCGTACGTCTAACAGTAACCCTAACCCAAAATTTAACCCTAATCCTAACACAAACCTAGTCCTAGACCTAACTCTATCCCTAGCCCTGGACCTGACATTAATCCTAGCCCTAACCCTAAGTTTAACCCTAGACATAATCCTAACCCTAACCCTAATGTTAACCCTAACCATAACACAACCCTAAGCCTAACTTTAACCCTAACACTAACCCCAATCCTAATCCTAGCCTTAGTCCTAACCCTAACTATATCCATAGCCATAACACTGACCCAAACCCTAACTGTAACCCTAACTATAGCCCTAGCCCTAGGCCTAACACTAACCCTAAGCCTAACCCAACCCTATCTCTAACCCTAACCTAAACCCTAGCTCTAACCCTAACCCTAACCATAACCATAACCCAGGACCTAACATAACACAAAACCTAACCATAGACTTGACACACCCTAGCCTTAGCCCTAACCCTAACACAAAATGTAGCCAAGCCCTAGCCCTAACCACATCCTTAACCCAAACCTGCCCCTAACCTAAGCCTAAACTTAACCCTAACCCTAACCCTAGCCCTAACCATGACGGTAAACCTAATGCTAACCCTAAGCCTACAGCTAATCCTAAACCTAACCCTAGACCTGACCATAACCCTAACCCTAGCCCTAACCCTAATCTGAGCACTAGACCTAACCCTTATCCCAGTCCTAGATCTGATCCTAACCCTAGACCTAATCTTAACCCTAACTCTATCCCCAGCCCTAAAGCTAATGCTACCCCCCTAACCCTAACCCTAACCCTAAAATTACCTCTATCTCTAACACTACAGCTACAACTAACCCTCTGCTTAACCTTAACCCTAGGCCGAACCCTGACCCTACCCCAACCCTAACTCTACCACTAACGCTAATCCTAACCCAAACCTGTAATCTAACCAAACCCTAACTCTAACCCTAACCCTAATCCTAGACATAGCCCTAACCCTAACTCTAGCACTATTGCTAACCCTAACCCTCACCCTAAACCTACCCATACCCCTACACAAAACCTTAACCCTAACCCTACCCCTACCTCTAAACCTAACACTACCCCTAGACCTAAGTATAACCCTAAAACTACCTATCTTCCTACGCCTAACCCTAAGCAGTACCCCAAACCTAACCCACACTAACCCTAACTATAACGCTGACTCTAATCCTAGCTGTAGCCCTAACCCTAACCCTAGACCTAGCCCTAACCTTAACACTAACACTAACACAAACCTAACCCTAACCATAACCCTAAACATAACTCTAAACCTAACCTTAACCCTACATCTACCCCTAACCTTACCCCTAACCCTAACCCTAAAAGTAACCCTAACTCAAAAACTAACCCTAACCATAACTCAAACCTAGCCCTAGACCTAACTCCATCCCTAGCTCTGGACCTGACACTAACCCTAGCCCTAACCCTAGGCCTAACCCTAGACATATCCCTAACCCTAATCCTAACCATAACCCCAACCCTAATCCTAAACCTACCCCTATATCTAATGTTAACCCTTACGCTAACCCTAAACATAACCCAACCCTAAGCCTAACTCTAACCCTAACACTAACCCTAACCATAATCCTAGCCCTAGCCCTAAACATAACCAGAGTCCTAGTACTAACACTAACACTAACCCTAGTAATAACCCTAACTTTAGCCCTAGCCTTAGCCCTAAAGCTAACCCTAAGTCTAACCCTAGCCCTAGCCTTAACCTTAACCCAAACCCTAACCGTAACCCTAATCCTGGACCTAGACATAACCTGAAACCTAGCACTAGACTTAGCACTAACTCTAGCCATAGAACTAACTGTAACCCACAGCTAGCTCAAGCCCTAGCCCTAACCATAGCCATAACCCAAACCAGAACCTAACCTAAGCCTAACCTTAACCCTAACACTAAACATAGCCTTAACTCTAAAGGTAAACCTAACACTAACCCTAACCTTACTGCTAACACTAGACCTAGACCTAAGCCTAAACTGAGACCTAGAACTGACTCAAACCCTAATCCTAATCGTAGCCCTAACCTAACCCTTATCCTAGCCTTAGATCTGATCCTAATCCTAGCCCTAGCCCTAATCCTAACCCTAACACTAAGCCTAACTCTAACCCTAATGCTACCCCTAACCTTAACCCTAATACTACCCCATCCCTAACACTAACTGTACCCCTATGCTTAACCCTAACCCTAACCTTAACCCTACCCATACTCCTACCTCAACTTTAACTGTACCACCAACACTAACCCTAAACCAAACCCAAACTGTAACCCAACCCTAACCTTAACCCTAACCCTAACCCTAGCCCTAATTCTGGCCGTAATCCTAACCCAAGCCCTATCTGTAACCTTAAACATAACCCTAACTCTACCCCAACACCTAACCCTACCCTTACCCCTACCCCTACCCCTAAAACTACCCCTACTCTACACCTACCCCCAACCTTAAACCTAACCCTACTTCTACTTCTACACATGCCCCAACCCTAGACTTGACCCAAACCCTAATCACACCCCTACCCTTAACCCCAACCGTAACCCTAACCCAACTCTAACCCTAACCTTAACCCTAATCCAATCATAAGCCTAAATCTAACCCTAACTCTAACCCTAGAGCTAGCTCTAATCCTAACCCAGCTCTAGCCCTAACACTAACCCTAACCCTAGCCATAACCTTAACCCTAGCCCAAATGCTAGCCCTGGCCATAACCCTAAAGCTAAGCACAGCCATAACCCTACTGCTAACACTAACACGAAACTTACCGTAAACCTACTCCTAGCCCTAGCCCAAACCTTACATCTAACACTAACCGTAAATTTACCCCTACCCCAACCCTAACCCAACCACTATGTCTAACCCTAACACTAACCCTAAAACTAACCCTAAGAGAACTCTAACCCCAACCCTAACCCTAACCCAAAGCCTAATCCTAGCCCTAGCCCTAATACTAACTGTAGTCCTAGCCCCAGTCCTGACACTAACTCTAGCCCTAGCCCTAGAACTAACTCTAACCCTAGCCCTAATGATAACCCTGGCGCTAATCTTAACCCAAAGCCTAACTTTAACTCTAGGCCTAGCTCGAATGCTAACAGTAATCTTAAACATAGACCTATCCTTACAGTTGCCACTACTGCTACCTGTACCCATACTGGTACCCCTAAACCTACCCTTACACCTCACCCAAACCCTCACCGTAACCCTAACCCTAACCCCAAACCTAATCCGAGCCCAAGAACTAAGCCTAAACCTAGAACTTGCACCAACACAAATGCTAACACTAGTCCTAACCATAACCCTAGATCTAGCCCTAGCCCTAATCCTAACCCTAATCCTACCCCTAACCCTAACCCAAACCCTAAACCTAACCCAAAACCTAGACACAACCCTAACCCTCACTCTAACCCTAGTGCAAACCCTAAACCTAACACTAATTCTACCAGTAACCCTAACCCAAGCCCTAACTGTAACCCAAAGCCTAACACTAACCCTAGCGCTCGCCTAACCATAAACCTTGTCTTAACAATAACCCTAACTCTAGCCCTAACTCTAACCGTACCCATAAACCTAACCCTAAACCTAGCTCCGAACCTAATTCTGGCCCTAACCCTAAACCGAGCCCTAAATCTAACCACAACCCTAACTGTTACCCTAACTCTAGCCGTAACCCTAACCCTAACCCTAGCCCTAGCCCTAACCCTAACCCTACCATATAACCAAAACCTGACCCTAGTGCTAACCCTAACCCTAGCCATAACCCTAGCCCTAAGACTAAACCTAACCCTAAACCTAGCCTTGGTCCTAAACCTAACAGTAACCCTAACCCTAACAATAGCCTTAGCCCTAATGCTAACCCTAGCCCTAACCCTATCCCTGGCTCTAACCCCAACCCTAACACTAACCGTAACATTAGCCCTACTCTAGCCATAACCCTAACCATAAACATAAACCTACTCCTACCACTATACTAACCCCTTCCCCTATCCTTAATCTTAACCCTATCCCCAACACTAACACTTCACATAACCCTAACCCTTACCCTACCCCTACCCCTACCCATACCCCCAACTCATATGCAAACAAAAACTAACCTTAACACTAAGCCTAACCCTAACCCTAAACCTAGCCATAGCCCTAATCGTAACCATAGTCCTAGACCTAACACTAACCTTAACCCTAGACCTAAACCTAACCCTAGCCACAATCATAGCCCTAGTCCTAAACCTAACCCTAACCCTAACCCAATACATGGCCCTAACCCTAACACAAACCCTAACCCTAACCCTGAACCTATCCCTCAACCTAACGCAAACCCTAACAATACCCTTAACCCTAACACTACCCATAAACCTAACCCTAATCCTAGCCCTAAACATAACCTTAGCCCTAACCCTAACCCAATCAAACAGTAAACTTAACCATAGCCGTAACCCTAGATCTAACCCTAACGCTAACCCTAAAGCTGACACTAACCCTCCCCCTCCCCCTCCCTCTACCCCTACTCCTACCCTTAACTTTACTCCTAACCATAACATTAACACTAAATCCAATGCTAACCATGATCCCAGCCGTAAAACTAACCCTAGTCCTAGCCATAGCCCTAACACTAACCCTAACGCTAGCCCTAGCCATAATCCTAACCCTACCCCTAACCATAACCGTGGAACTAACACTAACCCTAAGCCTAACCCTAACCCTCGGCATAACCCTAACACTAGCACTAATCCTAAACCTAGACCTATCCCTACAACTGCCGCTACCACTAGCCCTACCTCTAAGCCTTCCCCTACCCCTAACTCTAACCGTAAGCCTAAGCCTTCACCAATTCCTAACCCTCACCATAACCCTCACACTAACCCTAACCCTAAACCAAACCCTAACCAGAACACTACCCTAAACCCTAACAAAACCCTAACCCTAACTCCAACCCTAATCCTAGCCATAGCCCTAAACCAAACTCTAGCCCTAGGCCTAACACTAACCCTAACCCTAGCCCTAGCCCTGGCCCCAACCCTAATCCTAACACTAACACAGCCCTACACCTAACACTAACCCTAACCCTAGCACTAGTCATAACTCTACAAATAACCCTAACCCTACACTTAGCCCTAACCTTAACCCAACCCTAACCCTAACCCTAACCCTAACCCTACCCCTACCCCTACTGCTAACCCTACTCCTACCCCTACACCTGCCCCTCACCCTAACACTGACCCAACCCTAATCATAACCCTACCCTTAACCCAAGCCTAAATGATAAACCTAACCCTAAACCATCCCTAAGCCTAACCTTAACCGTAATCTTAACCCTAACTCTAACCCTAGCCCTAGCCTTAACATTAACCCTAACCCTAGCTGTAACCTTAACCTAGCCCTAATCTTAGCCTTGGCCATAACCCTAAAGCTAACCGTAGCCATAACCTTAAGGCTAAACTTAACCCAAACCCTAACCCTAAATCTACAACTAGCCTTACCCCAAAACTCAACCTAAAACCTAACCCTAAACCTACAGCTAGCCCTACCCCAAAACTTAACCCTAACACTAAATCTACCACTACGCCTACCTCGAACCCTAACCCAGCCACTACTCCTACCCCTACTCCTAACACTAACCCTGAACCTATCCCTAAAAGAACTCTAACCCTAACCTTAAACCTAACGCCAACACTAATCCTAGCCATAGCTGTAATCCTAACTGTAGTCCTAGCCTGACCCCTAACACTAACCCTAGTCCTAGCCTTAGCCATAACCCTAACCCTAGCCCTAACCATAACCCTGGAACTAACACTAACCCTAAGCCTAACCTTAACCCTCGGCATAACCCTAACACTAGCACTAATCCTAAACCTAGACCTATCCCTACAACTGCGGCTACCACTACCCCTACCTCTAACCTTCCCCTACCCCTAACCCAAACCCTAACCCTAAATATAATCCTATCACGGTCCTAGCCCTAGCCATAACCCTAAACCTAACTCTAACCCTAACCCTAGGCCTAACCCTAACCGAAACCCTAAACCTAACCTTAACACTGGCGACAACCCTAACCCTAACTCTACCCCTAAACCTAAACCTGACCCTAGCCCTAAACCTAATTCTAGCCCTAACCATAAACCTTGTCCTAACACTAACCATAAGCCTAACCCTAAGCCGACCCCTAGCCTGAACCCCAAACCTAGCCCTAACAATAGCCCTGGCCCTAAACCTAACCCTAAATCTAAATCTAGGCCTAGCCCTAATGGTAACCCTAACCCTGACCCTAAACCTAGCCCTACACTTATCACCACCTCTACCACTACCACTACCCCTAACCCTACTCCTACCACTAACTCCAACCCTGACACTAACCCTAACCGTAGCCCTAACACTAACCCTAACCCTATCCCTAACCATAGCCCTAACCTTAGCCCTAACACTAACACTAACACTAACACTAACCCCAGTCCTAGCCTTAATCCTAAACCTAATCATAAGCCTAAACATAGCGCTGGTCCTAACACTAACCCTCAGCCTAATCCTAACCCTAACCCTAACCCTAACCCTAACCCTAACTCTAACCTTAACTCTAACCCTACAACTACCTCTAAACCTGCACCTACCACAACCCCTAACATTTACATTAACTCTTACACTAACCCTTCCCCAACCCTATTACCCTAAACTTATCTCTATCCCCCATCCTAACCCTGACCCTAAACCCAACCCTATCCCTACCCCTAGCCCAAACCTAACACTAAACTATCCCTAACCCTAATAATAATCCTAGCCCTAGCCCTAGCACTAACCCTAACCCTATACCTAAACCTAACCCTAGCCATAGTCATAGCTTTAACCGTAAACTTAAACCTAACCCTAACCTTAACTGAACCCTAACCATACCCCTAATCTTAACTCTAGGCTTAACCCTAAACATAACCGTAGACCTAACCCTAGCCCAAACCCTAACACTAGCCCTAATACTTACCCTAAACCTAAACCCAAACCTAGCCCTAAACCTAACCTTAACCCTAGCCCCAACTTCAGCACTAACTGTAACCCTAACCCTAAAACAAATCCTAGCCCTAACCCTAAAATGAACAATAACACTAACCCTAGCCCTAAACCTAAACCTATCCCTACACCTAACAATACCCTAATCTTAACCGTACCCCTAACACTAATTCTAACCCTAGCCCTACTCTTAACCCTAACCCTAACCCTAACCCTAAGCCTAACCCTAATCCAATCAAAACCCTAACTCTAACCCTAACCCCAATCCTAGCCTTAGCCCTAACCCTAACCCTAGACCTAGCCCTAACATTAACGCTAACCCTAGCCCTAACCCTAAC
This sequence comes from Dicerorhinus sumatrensis harrissoni, assembly GCA_014189135.1. Lineage (NCBI taxonomy): Eukaryota > Metazoa > Chordata > Mammalia > Perissodactyla > Rhinocerotidae > Dicerorhinus > Dicerorhinus sumatrensis. Next base: position 258,307 of record JABWHU010001761.1, on the reverse strand, counting down.
GCTAGTCCTTAAATTACCCCTAACCCTAGCCCTAACCCTATCCATATCCATATCCCTACCATAACCCCAAATGAACCCTAACTCTAGCCCTAACCCTAGCCCTAACCCTACCCCTAACCTAACCCTAACCCAAAACTTACCACTTCTCTGACTGATATCCCTACCCCTACCCCTAACAAGACCACTACCCCTCACCCTAACCCTATCCATAACCTGAACCCAAACCCAAACCTAACCCTATCCCTACCAGTACCCATAACTCTAACCTTAAAAGTAACCCTAACCCAAAGATAACCCTAACCGTAACCCTACTCCAACCAATAGCCCTACCCCTACCCCTACCCCTACCGTAATCCTACCCCAACTCTTACACCTAACCCTAACCAAACCCTAAGCCTATGCCTAACACTAAAACTAGCCCTAACCAAACCTAGCCTGACCCTAAACCTAGGCCTATTCCTAACACTAACCCTATCCCTAGCCCTAACACTAACCCTAAACCTAACCGTAAATCTAACTCTATCCCTAGCCCTAACCAAAACTCTGACCCTAAAACTAATCCTAGCCCTAAGCCGAACCCAAACCCTAAGCCTAATCCTAACTATAGACTTAGACATGACCATAAACCTAGCCCTAGACTTAACAATAACTCTAGCCATAGCCTTAACCCTAATGTGACACCTAGCCCAAACCCTAGCCCTAAACCTATCCCTAACTCAAACCCTAATCCTAGCCGTAAGCCTATAGCTAACCTTAACCTTAACCCTAACACTAACCTTAACCCAAGATCTAGGTCTAAACCTAAACCTACCCTAGACCAGACCCTAACCCTAGCCCTAATCTTAACCCTAACTGGAGTCCTAGACCTAACCCTTATCCTAGCCCTAGATCTGATTCAAACCCTGGCCATAATAATAACCCTAACTCTAACCCCAGACTTAACCCTAATTCAAACTCTAATCCTAACCCTAACACTACCCCTATCCCTAACCCTACCCCTATTTCTACCCCTAACCCTAACCCTAACCCTACACTTAACTCTAACCCTAACACAAATCAGAACACTAACTCAACCCTAACCCTAACCTAAACCTAACCCTACCCTTAGCCCTAACCCTAACTATAGCCTTAGCCCTAAAACTAACCCTAACCCAGGCTGTAAACCTAACCCTAGCCCTAGCTCTACGACTAAACCTAACCCTAACCCTAACCATGACTCTAGCCCTAATCCTAACCCAAACTCTAACCCTAACCCTAAACCTCACCATAAAACTAGCCCCAGTCCTAACCCTATATAAAATATAATGCTAATTCTAACCCTAACTCTAGCCCTAGACCTAAGCTTAACTCTTGCCATGGACGTAATCCTAACCCTAGCCATAATCTTAACCCTAACCCTAGCCCTAATCCTAGCCCTGACCATAACCGTAACCCGAACCCTAAACTTAACCCTACACATAACCTTAACAATAACACTAAAACAAACCCTAAACCTAAACCTACGCCTACCCTACACCAAACCTTAACCCTACCCTTACCCCTGACCCTAACCCTAGCCCAAACTCTAACCCTAACCCTAAAAGAACTCCTCTTCCTACCAGTAACCCTAAGCAGAACCCTAAACTTAACACAACCCTAAACTTAACTGTAACACTGATCCTAACCCTAGCCGGAGCCCTAACCCCAAACCTAGACCTAACCCTGACCCTAACCCTAGCCCTAACCCCAACATTAACACTATGACTAGCAGTAACCCTAAACCGTGACCTGAACCGAACCCTAACCCTAATGTTAACAGTATTCCTAACCCTAACCCAAACACGAATCCTAACCCTAACCCTAGACCTAACCCTACCCCTACTCCTATGCTTAACTCTAACCCTAACCCCAGCCCTAATGCTAACTCTAACCCTAACCCTAACACTATCCCTATGCCTGCCACTACACCTACGCTTCCCTCTATGTCTAGCCTTAACCCTAACCCTAACCCTAACCCTACAGCTACCCCTACTCCTAACTCTAACAATACTCTTAATGCAAAATCTAAACTTAACGGTAACTCTGATCCAACCCTAACACTAACCCTAAACCTAACCATAACCCTAATGCTATCGCTAGCCCTAAAAGTAAACACAAGCCTGGCTGTAAACATAACCGTAGTTGAAAGCTTAGCCCTAATCCTAACCCTAACACTAAAAGTGCTCCTCTTCCTAACACTAACTCTAAGCAGAACCCTAAACCTAACACAACTCTAACCCTAACTGTAACACTGACCCTAATCCCAGCTGAAGCCCTAACCCTAACCCTAGACCTAGCTCTAACCCTAACCCTAGTCCTAGCCCCAACAATAACCCTAACCCTAGCACTGATCTTACACCATGACCTGAACCTAGCCCTAACACTAACCCTAACCCTAATGCTAACACTATTCCTAACTCTAAACCAAACACTAACCCTAACCCTAGACCTAACCCTACCCCTACTCCTATGCTTAATCCTAACCTTAACCCCAGCCCTAACCCTAATTCTAACCCTAACACCAACCCTAACATTACCCCTACATCTGCAACTACACCTACCCTTACCTCTATGCCCATCCTTAACCCTAACCCTGACCCTGACCCTAACGCTACTGCTGCCCCTACCCCTAACTCTAAAAATACCCCTAATCCTAAAGCTAAACTTAACCATAACTCTGACCCAACCCTAACACTAAATCTAATCCTAACGCTAGGCCTAATGCTAGCCCTAGCCCTAAAAATAAACCTAACCCCAGCTGTAAACATAACCGTAGCTGAAGCCCTAGCCCTAACCCTAATCCTAGCCCTAACACTAACCCTAATATTAGCCATAACCCTAGCCCAACACCTAACCCTAACCCTAACCCTATCCCTAACTCTAACCGTAGCACTGGCCCTAAGGCTAACACAAAACAGAACCCTAACCATAACCCTAGCCCTAGACCTGACTCTAACCCCAGACCTAACCTTACACATTAACCCTAGCCTTATACCTAACCCTAAACATAATGCTAAACATAATGCTAAACTTAACCCTAACCCTAGCCATGACCTAATCCTAACTCTAACCCTATCCCTAATACTAGCCCTGGACATATCCTTAACCCTAAACATAATCCTAACCCTAGATATAACCCTAACCCTAACTGTAACACTAACCCTAACCCAAAACCTACTCCTACCACAAATCTTAATCGTAACCCTAACACTAAACCTGCGCCTACACTTAACACTAATCCTGACCCTAACCCTACATCTTACACTAACTCTAGCACTACCCTTACATCTAACCCTAACCCTAACTGTAGCCCTAAACCAACCCTGGCTCTAACGAAGCCCAGCATCAAAACCTAAACCTAAACCTAACCATAGCCCTAACACTAAACCTAGCCCTAACCCTACCCTAAACCTAACACTAACTCTAGCCCTAACTCTAACACTAACTGTAACCCTAGCCCTGGCCCTAACCCTAATCCAAACCCTAATGCTAACGCCAGCCCTAATCCTAGCCCTAGACCTGTCCCTAACACTAGCCCAAATACTACACATAATGCTAGCCTTGGCCATACCCTAACACTAAACTTAACCTTAAACCTAGTTGTATTCCTAACCCTAACCCTAACCATAAACCTACCCCTACCTCTATGCTGAAGCTTAACCCTAATTCTAACCCTAAATCTGTCGCTGCCCCTAAGCCTAAGTCTAACCCAACACTAACCCTAACTCTAACCTTAACCTTAACCCTAGCCCTAGCCCTAGCCATTGCCCTAACCCTAACCCTAACCTTACCTCTAAATCTATGCCTAGACCTAGCCCTAACCATAACCCTACCTCTACCCCTCACTCTAACCGTAAACCTAACACAACCTGAACCATAACCCTAAACCTAACACTAGACCTAACCTGAACCCTAACCTAAGCCTATCCTTACCACTGCAACTACCCCTACCCCTAACCGTACTCCTACCCCTCACCCTAACCTTGACCCAAACCTAACCCTAAAACTACTCCTATAACTAACCCTACGTCTAACCCTAACTGTAACAGTAACTCTAAGCCAAAACTTAACCCTAACCGAAAACTAGCCCTAGACTTAGCCCTAACCTGAGTCCTGGACCTAATCCTAAAGCTAGTCCTCGCCCTACCCCTAAGCCTAGATATAGCCTTAACCCTAACTCTAACCCTAACACTAAACCTATCCCTACTACTTACCCTAACCCTCACCCTAACTCTAACCCTAACCCAACCCTAAGCCTAACTCTGACCCAAAAACTACACCTAACCCTAATCCTAGCCCTAGCCCTGAAACCAACCATAGCCCTAGGCCCAAAACTAACCCTAGTCCTAGCCCTAGCCATAACCCTAACTCTAACCCAAACCTTAACATAACCCTACCGGTAGCCCTGACCCTAACGCTAATGCCAAACATAACCCTAAGCCTAACCATAACCCTAGCACTAGACCTAAACCTAACACTGGCACTATACCTGACCCTAATCATAGCTATAATCCTAACCATAACTCTAACCCTAATAATAAGCCTAACGCTAGCCCTAATCCTAGCCCTGGCCATAATCCTAATCATAACCCTAACCTTAACCCTAGCCATAACCCTAATGCTAACACAAAATCTAAGCCTAACCCTAAATCTACTCCTACTCTTACCTCAAACTGTAACCCTAACCCTACCCCTACCCCTACCACTGCCCATAGCCCTAACCGTAACCATACCCCTAACCCTAACTTTCACCCTAACCCTAACTCTACGCCTACACCTACCCCTAAGCCTAAACCTAACCTTAACCATAATCCAACCCTAACCCTAACTCTCATCCTGACCCTAATCCTAACCCTAGCCCCAACCCCAACCATAACCCTACCCCTACCCCTAACATAACCCTAACCCTAACCCAACCTGAATCCAAACCCTAACACTAACCTTAGCCGTAACCCTAGCTGTAAGCCTAAATCTAATCCTAACTCTACCTGTAACCATAACACTAACCCTAACCATACCCCTACTGCTCACCCTGATGCTGACACTAACCCTAACCCAAACCTAATCCTAACTCTACCACTACCCCTAACCATACCCCTAATGCTAACACTAACAGTAACCCTAAAACAACGCTAACCATAGCCCTAATCCTAAACCTAGACCTAGACCTAAACCTAAATCTAGACCTAGACCTGACCTAGCCCTAGTCCTAACTCTAACTCTAACCCTAAACCTGTGCCTACCACTACCCCTACCCTTACCCCTAATCTTAACCTTAACCCTAACCCCACCCCTACCTCTAAACCAAACCCTAACACTAAGCCAAAATAAACCCTAACCTGAACCCTAACCCTAATCCAAGCCCCCCAAGCTCAAACACTAAATCTAAAACTAGCCATGGCCCAACCACTACCCTAACCCTAGCTATAAGCCTAGCCCCACCCCTAGGTCTAGCCCTAAACCTAACACTAACCCTTCCCCTAACCCTAAGCCAAAAGGTAAAACTAACACTAACCCTCGCCCTATCCCTAACCCTACCCCTAAACCTAAAGCTGACCCATCCCTATCCCTAAACCTGACCCTAACCCTAGCCCTAGCCCTAACACTGATCCTAACTCTCATCCTAATCCTAACACTAAACCCAAACCTACCTCTATTCCAAACCCTAACTCTAACTCTCACCTTACACAAACCCCTACTTCTACCCATAGCCCTAACCTTAACTTTAACCCTAATCCTACACCAATCCCTATCCTTAAACCTAAACATAACTTTACCCCTAACACTAACCCTAACTTTAATCCTAGCTCTGGCCAGAACCCAAATCGTAACACTAACCATAACCCTAGTCATAACCCTAACACTACCCTAACCCTAATCCTGCCCTAAAGCTACCCCTACAACTACCCCAAACATTAACCTTAGCCCTAAACCTAAACCTAACTCTATGCCTAACATTAACCCTAACCCTAGACCTACACCTCAACCTAACCATAACCCTACTCCTAACCCTAACTCTAAACCTAACTCTACCCCTGCCCCTAACCCTAGCTTAATCATACCATAACCGTAGACCTGATACCAACCATAACACTAACCCTAACCCTATCACTGACACTAAACCCAGCCCAATCCCTAGCCCAAAACCTAACCTTAACTCAAAACCTATCCCTAAACTAACCCACGCCCTAACCATTACCATATGCCTAAACCTAACCCTAACCCTAGCTTTAGTCTTAACTCTAACCCTAACCCTAATCCTAGCCCTGGCCTTAACCGTAACTCAAACCCTAACTCTAACCTTAACCCTAAGCATAGCCCTAGAAATCCCCTAACCAGAGCTCTAACCATAGCCCTGGCCCTAACCCTAAACATAACCTTAAACCTAACCCTCTCCTTAACCCTAATGCTAACCCTAACCATAATCCTAACCTTAACCATACACCTATCCCTATCCCTATCCCTACAACTACACCTACCCATAACTTTAACCCTAACACTAACCCTAAATCTACACCTACCACTACCCTTAACCCTAAATCTAAGGCTACCTCAACCCTTAACCTGTAGTCCTAAGTTTAGCCATGGCCCTACCCTAACCCTAACCATAACTCTTACCCTAACCCTAATCCAGGCCCTACCCCTAACCCTAACACTAGACATAGCCCTAAACCTAACCCTGACCTAACCTGTAGACTTAAGCATAGCCTTAAAACAAACAGTAGCCCTAAACCTAAACCTAACCTTAACCTTAACCCTGATCCTACTTGTACAGCTACCCCTACCCCTAACCCTAACCATAACCATAACCATAACCCAAGCCGAATCCTAACGCTAACCCTAGACCAAAGCCTAAGCCTAACCCTAACCCTAGTCCTACCGCCACCCCTAACTCTAACCCTAATCCTACCCATATCTCGCACTCTAACCTTAACCCTAACCCACACCAAATCCTAACCATACCCCTACATTTAACACTACCCCTAACCCTTATTCTAACACTAAACCTATCCCAAGTCCTAAATCTAACTATAACCCTAACCCTAAACCTATCCTGAGAACCAACACAAACCCTAGTCATGGACTTGAACCTAACCCTAGCCCTATCCCTAACTATAACTCTAGACCTAGACCTAACCCTAACGCTAACACTAACCAAGTCCCTACCACCAAAACTAACGCTCACCCTAACCCTAACCCTAACACAAACCTAAGCCTAACTTTAACCCTAGCATTAACCCTAATGCTAATCCAAGCCCTAGCCAGAAGACTTACCAGAGCCCTAGCCCTAACACTAACCCTAAAATTAGCCGTAACCCTAACTCTAAACCTATCCCTAGCTCTGACCCTAACTCAAACTTAACCCTAACCCTAGAACTAAACTTAACCCACACACTAACCTTAACCCTAATTCTAAGCCTAACCCTAACCCTAGACCTAGAACTAACCCTAAACCCAGCCCTAGACATGACCCTAACCTTAGCCCTAGCCCTAACATTAACCCTACACCTAGCACTAACCGAACCCTAATCCAGACCGTAGCCCTAAAACTAACGATAAGCCTAAGCCTAAGCCTAAGCCTAACCCTAAACATAAACCTACTCCTACTACTACCCGAACCACTACCAGTAGGCCTAACCTTAAGCCTAACCCTAACCCTAATCCTAGGCCTAGCCCTAGCACTAAAACAAGCTGTAGCCCTACAAAAACTTTAACCCTACTCCTACACTTGCTGATACTTGTACCCCTATTTCTACGCCTAAACTTAACCCTAACCCTAAACCTACCCCTAACCCTACTCTTTACTCAAATCATTAACCTAACCCTATGCCTAGGCCTACCCCTAACCCTAGCAGTAACCCTAATCACAACTCAAACCTAATCCTAATCCTAACCCTAACCCTAACCCTAACCCTAGCCCTAAAGCTAACCCTACCACTAATCCTATTCCTAACCCTAAACCTAGCCCAACCCTAGCATTAACCCTAAACCTACCACTACCCCTAACCCTAACCCAACCCTAATCCTAACTCTAAACCTAATGCTACCCCTACATCTAACCCTAACCTTAACCCTATCCCTACCACTAACCCTAACTCTAAACCTAAACCTATCCCTAACAATAATGATAATCCTAACCCTAAGCCTACCCATACCCATAACGTTCACCCTAAACCAGACCCTAAGCCTAATACTAGACTTATCTCTAACCCTAACCCTAAAGCTAGCCCTAACACTAACCTTACCATAACCCTAACCCTAATCCTACCTCTAGAACTAGCCTTAACGCTAATACTAACCCTAACTGTAGCACTAACCCTAACACAAAATGAAATCTTAACACTCATGATAGCCATAACCCTAACACCACACCTAAATGTAACACTAGCCCTAGCCCTAGCGCTAGCCCTAACACTAACCCTAACCCTAACCATAGCCCTTGCCCTAACAGTAACGCAAACCCTAACCCTAACACTAATCCTAAGCCTAGAACTGACAATAACCCTAGCCCAAACCCTACCCCAACCCTCACCCTAGCGGTAACACTAACCCCAAACCAAATCCTAACCATAGCCCTAACCAAAGCCGTAACCTTAACCCAAAAATAACCCTACACCTAAACCTAATCCCAGTCCTATCCCTAGCCGTTGACCATAGACCCGACACTAACCCTAGCCCTAGAATTGACACTAGCCCTAACCCTAACCCTATCCCAACCCTCATCCTAAGGGTAACACTAACGCTAAACCACGCCCTAACCCTAGCTCTAACTAAAGCCATAACCCTAACCCAAAAATAACCCTACACCTAAACATAATCCCAGTCCTATCTCTAGCCCTTAGCCATAGACCCGACACTAACCCTAGCCCTAACCCTATCCCTATCTTAATCCTAGACCTAACACTAACCCTAACCCAAGCCCTAACCCTACTGCTAACCAAAGCCATAACCCTAACCCTAAACCTAAACTTAATCCCGGTCCCATCCCTAGCCCTTACCCTAACAAAGCCTAACCCTAACCCTACCACTACCACAACCCCTAACCCTAACCTTAAGCCTACCTCTACCCCTAATTCTACCCTAATGTTAACTCAAATCATATCCTTAACTCAACCATAACACTATCCCTAACCCAAACCCTAGCACTAGAATTAACCCTACTCATATCCATAAACCTAACCCTAACCCTAGACCTAACCCAAACCCTAGTGCTAGCCCTAACACTAATATTCACCCTAGCCATAAAAATAATGCTATCCCTAGCCATAGCCCTAACCTTAACCCTAACTCTGACTCTAGCCATAACCCTAACCCCAAACATAAGGATAAACCTAACCCTAAACCTAACGCTACACTTACCCATACCACTATCTCTAATCTTAACCCTAACCATAACCCTAACCCTACACCAATCCCTACACCTAAACCTAACCATACATCCATGTCATAGCATGTGTCAGAATTCCTTCCTTTTTAAGGGTGAATAGTATTCCACTGTGTGTATACACCACATTTTTTTTTTTTGTCAATTCATCCGTTGATGGACACGTGGCTTGCTTCCAGCTTCTGGCTATTTTGAATAATGCTGTTAAGAACACGGGTGTACATATATGTCTTTATACCTCTGCGTTCCGTTCATTTGGGTGTATACCCATGAATGGTGTTCTGAGATTCATTTTTTCACATATGGGAGGGTTCCCCACACCTCCAACAAGCAATTCTTGGAATGCCAGCTGGTCGCCAGGTAATTCAACTCAATTTGATGCTGTCAACCCAGAGATACATCAGATTCCACAGTTTAAGGGCTCAGTCCTATAAGACTGCACACCCACCCAACCTGACTTCAACTTCAGATGCCAGTTACAAGCCCAACCTGTATTTCTGACTGACTGGCTATAAACCAGAGGTCCCCACAACCTCCTCCTTGGGTTTGATTAATTTGCTAGAGTGGCTCAGAAAACTCAGAGAAACATTTACTAGATCACCAGTTTATTATAAAAGGGTATAACTCAAGAAGAGCCTGATGGAAGTGGCGCATAGGGAAAGGTATATGAGAAGGGTCACAGAGCTTTCATGCCATCTCCAAGTGCACCACTCTCCAAGCACTCCTTGTCATTGCCAACCTGGAAGCTCTCTTGAACCTCCTTCTATTGGGATTTTTATGGAGGCTCCCTCCCGTAGGCATGATCAATTATTAACTAAGTTTCCAGCCCCTCTCCCTTCTCTGGAGGATAAGGGGTAGGGCTAAAATTTCCAAGCTTCTAATCAGGGCTTGGTCTTTCTGGTGACCAGCCACCATCCAGGAGCCATCCAGGAACCCACCCAGAGTTGCCCTCAATAGAGCAAAAGATTCTCCTAGTGTTCTTATCACGTAAGAAATTATAAGGGTTTTAGGAGCTCTGTGTCAGGGATGGAGTCAAAGTCAAATATTAGAACAAGAGATGCTCCTAGTGTTCTTATCATTTAGGAAATTACAAGGATTTTAGGAGGTTTGTGCGAAGAACTGGAGGCAGAGACCAATGACTATATTTTCTGTTACTTCAGAACCCATAACTGGAATTTCTAGATCATATGGTAATTCTATTTTTAAGTTTTGAAGGAAGTGCCATACTGTTTTCCACAGTTTTATATTCTCACCATCAGAGCACAAGGTTTCCAATTTCTCAACATCCTTGCCAACACTTGTTATTTTCTGATTTTGTGATAGTAACTATCTTAATGGGTGTGAAGAGGTATCTCATTGTGGTTTTATTTTGCATTTCCTGATACTTAGTGATGTTGAGAATCTTTTCATGTGTTTACTGACCATTTTATATCTTGTTTAGAGAAATGTCTATTCAAGTCCTCTGTGCATTTTTTAATTGGATTTTTTTTATTGTTGAGTTGCAGGAGTTCTTTATACATTCTAGTTATTAATCCCTTATCAGATATGTGATTTACAAATATTTTCAACCATTCCACGGTTTGTCTTTTTACTCTGTTGTTAGTATCTTGTGATACAAAAAATATTTGCATTTTGATGAAGTCCAATTTGTTGGGTTTTTTTGTTGCTTTTGTCTTTGGTGTCATATTAAAGAAATCATTGTTGGCAGTGGCATTTGGACCCAATGATATGCAGGTTTACTCTGTGTTTTCTTCTAAGGATTTTATAGCTTCAACTCTAACATTTAGATCTTTGATCCATTTTAAGTTAATTTTTGTATATGGTGTAAGGTAAGTGTCCAACCTCATTCTTTTGCAAGTGGTCATCCAGTTCTCCCAGCACCATTTGTTGAAAAACTTCTCCTTTCTCCAATGAGTGGTCTTTGCACCCTTGTCAAAATTCATTTGACCATATATGCAAAGGTTTATTTCTGGGCTCTCTATACTATTTCATTAGTATATTGTGTGTATTTATGCCAGTACCACACTGTTTTGATTACTTTGTAGTAAGTTTTGAAATCAGGAAGTGTGACTTCTCTAAATTTGTTCTTCTTTTTCTAGATTATTTTGGCTATTCAGGGTCCCTTGAGAGTCCATATGAATTTTAGGATAGATTTTTCTATTTTTGCAAAAAACATCCTTGGAATTTTTACCTCTTTGAGTAAGTTGATTCTTAAGTATTTTACTCTTTTTGATGATATTGTAAATAAAAATGTACAGTTTGTAAATTTCTCTTTCAGATTACTTATTATTAATGTATAGAAGAACAACTAATTTTTGCATGTTGATTTTGTGACCCAGTACTCTGCAGAATTTATTAGTTCTAAAATATTTTCTGTGAAATTTGTAGGGGTTTCAACATATAAGATATTATGTGTGAACAAATAGAATATTATTTCTTCCTTTCTAATTTGGATGCTATTTCTTTCTTTTTCTTGCCTAATTGCTGTGGCTAGATCTTCTAATACCATGTTAAATAGAAGTGGTGACAATGGGCCTTCTTCCCTTGTTCCTGATCTTAGAAGAAAACTTTCTGTCTTCCACCCTTGAATACAAAGTTCTCTGTGGATTTCTATGTATGGCCTTTATTATGTTGAAGTAGCTTCCTTTTAGTCTGAGCGTTTTTTAGTGTTTTTAACATGAAAGCATGTTTAGTTTTGTCAAATGATTTTTCTGCATCCATCAAGATGATCATGTGTTTTTTTCCTTCATTCTGTTAATGTGGTTTATTACATTGATTCATTTTCATATATTGAAACATCCTTGTATTCCAGGAATAAATCCCACTTAAAAATGATATATAATTCTTTTAATATGTTGCTGGATTTGGTTTGTTACTATTTTATTGAGGATTATTGTATCAATATACACCAAAGATATTGACCTACAGTTCTCTTTTCTCTTAGTGTCTTTGGCTTTGATATCAGTGTAGTGCTAACCCCCTAGGATGACTTTAGAAGTATTCTCTCCTCTTCAACTTTTTGAAAGAGGTTGAAAAGAGTTGCAGTTAGTTAATTAAAAAGAGGGCTTTGGGCCCAGGAATAAATTCAGCATAAAATGAATACAAATATACATATTTTTTAAATGTGAAAAAGTTTTTTCCTAAAAAAAATTAAAAATTAAGCGAGTACATCACTTATTACTTCATTTCTAAAAACATTTTTTAACCTAATAGTAAGCATGAACAAATTGTTAGAATTAAAATGACTCGTGTTAATTTTCTTCATTGCAAATTTCATTTTTTTTTGTGAAGGAGATCAGCCCTGAGCTAACATCCATGCTAATCCTCTTCTTTTTGCTGAGGAAGACCAGCTCTGAGCTAACATCTACTGCCAATCCTCCTCCTTTTTTTCCCCCCCAAAGTCCCAGTAGATAGTTGTATGTCATAGTTGCACATCCTTCTAGTTGCTGTATGTGGGACGTGACCTCAGTATGGCTGGAGAAGCAGTGTATTGGTGCGCGCCGGGGATCCGAAACTGGGCCGCCAGTAGCGGAGAATGCGCACCTAACCACCAAGCCACTGGGTCGGCCCTCTTCTAGGAGTTTTATAGTTTTGTGTTTTACATCAGGTTTATGACCTATTTGAGTTAATTTTCGTGTATGGTGTAAGACAATGGTTTACTTTCATTCTTTTGCACGTGCCTGTCCAGTTTTCCCAGTACCATTTATTGAAAAGACTTTCCTTTCTCCATTGGATCTTCCTGGCTCCTTTGTCAAATATTAGCTGTCCATAGATGTGTGGTTTTATTTCTGGGCTTTCAATTCTGTTCCATTGATCTGAGTGTCTGTTTTTCTGCCAGCACTGTGCTGTTTTGATTACTATAGCTTTGTAATATATTTTGAAGTCAGGGATTGTGATGCCTCCAGCTTTGTCCTTTTTCTCAGGTTTAGTTATATGGGGTATTTTTTTGTTCCATACGAATTTTAGGATTCTTTGTTCTATTTCCATGGAGAATGTCATTGGGATTCTGGTTAGGATTGCATTTAATTTGTAGATAGCTTTAGGTAATGTGGACATATTTAACCATGTTTATTCTTCCAATTCATGAGCATGGAATATCTTTCCCTTTCTTCCTGTCTTCTTTGATTTCTCTCAATAATGTCTTATAGTGTTCAGTGTATAGGTCTTTCACCTTCTTGAATAAATTTACTCCTAGATATTTTATTCTTCATACTGTGATTGTAAATGGAATTGTATTCTTGACTTCTCTGCTAGTTTGTTATTAGTGTATAGAAATGCAACTGATTTTTGTAAGTTGATTTTGTACCCTGCAACTTTGCTGTAGTTGTTGATAATTTTTAAAAGTTTTCTGGTGGATTCATTAGAGTTTTCTATATGAAACCATTTCATTTCTATATGATAACCATTTGTGCATGGAAACATTGAATGCTTGCTCTGTAAACTCTAACTGCTCATATAAACTGCTGGAAACTGAGGCCTGGTGAGAGTCTCACCTGTGGAAGGGACGCCTTGCCCATGACCTCTGATGATCGGATTCCCATCCAGCCGTGTTAATTGAAGGGTTTCTGCTCAGCAGTGGGGCGTGGATGTTGTGAGTAACCGATCTGATGTGTGTTCTCTTTTCCATCAACCCAGTATTTCTCTTTCTGGTTGATTTGTGTCATTTCCCTTCAGTCGATGTGGATGTTTTCCCTTTCCAATCCATCTGATGTTTTTCCCTCTCATTATATGATCTATTCGAATCTGCTGCTATCTCAGTCAATGTGGATGTTTTCCCTTTCCAGTCGAGCTGGTGTTTTTCCCTCTTAATATTTGACCTATTTAGATCTGTTTGCAGACTATCGCCTTTACTATCCTCTATATAATAAAATATGCCTTCAGTCCATTTGTTTGGAGTGGAAAGTTTCTTTTACATCTCCGATCAAATCCCCCAAAACTCTCAAAACGCATGGGTTTTAGAGAAAGGGGTTGGAGACTCATATGGGTTGGCATGGGCTACAGGAACAAGGAATGGAGATTTTTGAGATGTAGTATGGGCAGAGGGGAGAGAAAACGTTGACAACACAAAAGGGCAGACATGGGCTGCAGTCATATGACATGGTGACACTGGACGGAAGATATAATCTTCAGGTAGAGGGATGGAGACACACAAAGGCTGGCATAGTTTCAGGCTCATGGGCTGGGACCCTATGAGGCAGACATTTCTTGCAACACAGAGTTTAGAAATACACTCGGGGGGGCCGGCCCCGTGGCTTAGCGTTTAAGTGCGCGTGCTCCGCTGCTGGCGGCCCGGGTTTAGATCCAGGTGAGCACCGACACACCACTTCTCTGGCCGTGCTGAGACCCCATCCCATATACAGCAACTAGAAGGATGTGCAACTATGACATACAACTATCTACTGGGGCTTTAGAAAAAAAAAAGGAGGAGGATTTGAAATAGATGTTAGCTCAGGGCCAGTTTTCCTCAGCAAAAAGAGGAGGATTAGCATGGATGTTAGCACAGGGCTGATCTTCCTCAAAAAAAAAAAAAAAGAAATACGCGTGGGAAGACAAGAAATACCAACTACATCTGTGCTTAGAAGGCAATGGTGTGTAGCCTTAAATGAATGTATGAGTATGGAAGAAAGACAGGAAATCGATAATCTCAGCTTCTGTCTCAAGAATTAAAAGACCATCACACTGAAAAAAACACAGAATGGAAACAATAATAAAGATAAGTATCATTGAAATAGAAAAACACTACAGAAACAAATCAGGTGAAAAGTTTTTATTTTTTTAATATCAATAAAGTTAATAAACTACTAGCCAAACTGATTAAGGAAAGGAAAAAGAAATGAAACACAAATGACCAGTATCAGAAATCAAATAAGAAGTATTCTCTACAGAGCCCTTAGATCTCAACGAGATACTTACACCATTTTGTGAAATACTTAGGGCAACAAATTAGACAACAAAGGTCAAAATTCGTGTTATAAAAAAACCAATATACTGAAACGGACACAGAAAATAACATAAAATAGGAAAACTCACATATCTACTAAATAAATTGAAGTGTTAAAACGTCAAGCCAACTAACCAACAAAAACAACAAACACTTTCCACAAGCAAAACTCTAGGTCTGGGATTATTAACTATTCCAGACAATAGAGGGAGGAAGGAAGGAAAGGTTCAGATTCCAGATTAGACTGAACACAAAACTAACATAGATTTTATTCACATTGAATACAGTACAAAGGTGATTCTGTAACAAACAGGACCTCTGAAGTCGTCTTTCCACTATACTACCCAATAAATTGAACCTAGAGAAGAACTGGAGAAAAAAAGCACAATATTTACTATATATTTTTAATACAGTAAAGAAACTGAGGTTATCTAAACTGAAGAGGAAAATGCTAATAGGTGAAAATTACCATCTTCAATGTATGAGGACGTCCATAGAAGGCTAAATTTAAAAAGTGGGTATAAAGTGAAAATTATTTTAACTAAACACAGAGAAAAATTTTATGGCAAAGTAATATAGCAGACAACCACTCAATAAAAAACCAATTAATCAATGCATATCATTGATTAGAGATATTAATAATCAACAGAACTGGTGTCTGGAGGTTGTGGAGTCTTTGTCCCCCGAAACTTCTCAGAAACAAACATTAAGCCATTTGTCCTGGGTAGACTTTAGACATTCTCCTGCTGGGGGTCAAAACCCATTAAAGATTCTTCTGTAATTTTAATCTACTGCTAAATTAAATGAGAGAAGGCATGGCAAGGTCAAATATGAGTGTGCTCTGGGGGGTTTCTTAGAGGACTGGTGGAGAAACAGTAAACACACCCAGCATGCCATAGGGTTCTGAGAAGCAGAGCAATAAAAGTATGTAAAGGGCTTGAGACATATTAGGTCCTCAGTAAATAACCAATGTTATCACTAATAATTCATTTCAAATAGTGTGGACAAAAGAAAGTTGGCTATACTGTCAAAAAAGTCTTACTCAAAAATATCTTAATTGAATGAGGATTAAGTAATCAAAGCTGGCTTTCTTTTTAATATTCTTTCCTAGCCAGTTAGGGGTCAAGGGAAGCAAGCAAAGGAATTGGGCAACACTTAGGAGAGTCACAAACCTTGAACTCAGAGTAATGTTTGCTTTAGCCCGTGAAAATTCAGGAGCCTCTAGATCAAATTGCCAACACATTCAAGTTGTTGGTGGATCTTGATTAAGATTTTGATACTTTTGGCTGTCTGCTCAAGCAAAGCATCCTTTGAAACCTAGAGTTTCTAAGCCGGTGGTTCTCAATGTGTGGCTGGTCAGCAGCATAACCTGGGAAATGGTCAGAGATGTAAATTCTCGGGACCCCATCCTACTGGATCACAAACTCTGGGATGGGCTCAGCATTCTGTGTTGTAGGGGACCTCCACACGGTTCTAATGAACACTGGAGTTTGAGAACCACTGCCTTAGGAAAAACCAGTCCCAGGTACAATGTAGGGTTAGCAAGGATTCCTCTCTCACGAGGGCTTCTCCTGAGACCCCATGGCCAAAATAAGGATTCTCCTCTATGGCCATAGGAAGATCTATCGGCTCAACTCCAGGCAGCCTTCTTCAGGATTTTTTCCAATATGACCAGAAGCTCTGAAATTTGGATTCAAAAAAGAAAAAAATATAAAAATTTGGTTCATCATTCAAGAAATTTTCCTGCTTCAGATTGAGGGTGGAGAAGTAGCTGAAATAGAGAAATTTTTCCCAGAACACTGATATATCATTTCTTGATGGAAACCATTGAGTTCTTTCAGTGGAACTAAACAATGACCAGGAAGGTTATGGTTAGTCTGATGTGTTAGAGGAGAAAGAAGCGCAAAGATAAAGAAAATAAAACAAACAGGAGAGAGGGAGAGTAAGGAAGGGAGAGAGAAACAGCGACCATCAGTCAGAGGTAGTGAGAGCTGGGGGAAAGAAATAGAAGATGCAGAGGGAGAGAAGCAGGTGCCACTCGGTAGGAAATATATCTATTGACACTGTGCACGTGTGGCTTTCATAGAAAGGTGTAAGGTTTCTAAAAAGCAAAGAAAATAAAAACAAATCCATCCAATTTATTAATTTGTCCTAAATATTAATTGATCACTCTGATGTCTTTTTTCTGCTTTATTTCATCCATGTCTCAAATTCTATGTCTTGCCCTTCTCTAAGGCTTCAAAAACACAGCACAATTCAAACTGTCACAAGCTGAACTGTTTAAATCATTTCAACTTCTTCTTCCCTTGCCCTTCTTCACGTAATAGATGCCCTACAGTGTTAGATTACATTTCAAAAAAATTTTTTAAACTTTATTTTTAGAAGTACAGTTTTAGATTTACAGAGAATTGAACAGATAGTACATAGAGCTCCATACACCCACCGCACTGCCCCTCCCCTCTCTCCCAAGCCCCATCTCTCCTATTATTAACACCTTGCATTAGTGTGATACATTTGTTATAATGAATGAACAATATTGATACATTATTATGAACTATAGTCCCTAGTTTAAGGGTCAATCTTTATGTTGTACAGTTCCATGGGTTTTGACACACATATAGTGACATGTAGCCACCATTACATACAGAACAGTCTCACTACGCTAAGAATCCTCTGAGCATCAGATTAGCTCTTAACGGCTTTTTAAAATATTAACAATTATCAGAATAACGTAAATTTTTGCGATGAAAAATGTTCCACAGGTGCTAAGTTTTGTTAGTCTCACTATTATGATCACTATTAGAAATAATGAAAAAAATGAACCCCTATATAAATAGCAAAAATCGTAGAACTTTAAAGATAAAAAAGATCTGGAAGATTAGGAAATCCCACATTCTTCAAGATCCTGATCTCCAATCTCTCAGCTTTCTGTGTCATTTATCTGCCCACTCCTCTGAGGAGAAAGAAAGAAATTCGTAAAGAAAAACAAAGTAAAAAACAAATTTTGGTTCAAAGTAGTCCTCTTGAGCTGAATTTAATCAAGCTTGGATTCTTTGTTATTGCCTCTTTGTGTCAGGAACGTAATTACTAGCTAGAGCCTAATTTGAGAATATTCACTACTACTGAAAGATGTCATATCTAAGAACAGAATGGAATTCACTGAGGCTTTATTCTTGGGACATTTGTAGGATTAAGTCAGGACATGCTGTGAGAGTGATAAATAAGTTCTATATATTTTTCTTCTCCAAGACCATGGATTTCAGACACACTTTATTCCCATGTACTTTGACACAATGAAAAACAATTAAACACTGACCTTGAATATTTTGCCCTCAGATTCATTAGTCTTTAAAATATAAATTGATAAATCTAGATCTAGATGAGTGAAAGACTATGGAGACTTCTAGAATGACACATTAGGTCCTTTAGAAGTGAAGAATTGACTTTATAAAGCATTTCTATTCCTTCTCATACCTTGACAATAGTGCTACAGTGACTCTATTTTAAAGAGGATAATGGCAGGCTTTGCTTTAATTTGCACCTTTTTTAAAGCACATTTACTTAATATTTCTCAGTCTCTTGAAAACTTTTATCATTAAGCTCAACCTTCATTTAAATCACCAGACCTATTAGGTGAAGGCAACATGAAAATTTACTTGCAAACTCCTCAGAAAATTACTAATTTAACATTACTTTGTATGATCCATTGTAGAACTCAAACTGGATGTATTCGCCAGGCCCCTCAAAATGGCTCATAACTATGTCTTTTTATGTTTATCTGGGAAGATATTATCTAAGGGTAATTGTTCTTCCCAAAAGCTTTCTTTACATCAAACAGCAATACTTTCAAAATTTTAACGAATATGTGGCCAATTTGGTGAAAACCAAGTGACTTAAATTTGTTTTAGCTTGCCAATGAAATTAAGAAAATAAGTATTTTAATTATTGTTATTGATTTTAAAAATCAGAAATGAAGAAAACAAACATCTTTGTCCAAAGACATTTCTGTAAGTGAAATTGTCTGAAAAACTGACAGCTAGCCTCCCGTTTTAACCACTAAACTGTAAGAAATGTAATACCATGGGCAAACACTTAAGCGTTGTCAGCTGCAGGAGTCCCCAGCGCTGTCGCCCCATCATAGGGATAGATCAGGGGAAGAAGCCGGCAGAGGGGAGACAGGTGCGCCAACAGCGTCCTTCCTCCCTGGGTCAGAACTCGGTCCCAGCTGCTTGCTGTCTAGTCTTCTGGGGAAGCAGAGAATTCTTCTGGGGACATGACACACCGGGTGTTAAGGATGTCATCGTTCTTTTTTAAACAAATGATAGATCGTGTGACACGCTTCTCAGGACAGGAGGAGCCACATCAAGGGAAGGCAGATCTTCTCCAGGAGCTGACGGTCATCCAGGGAGAGCAGAGTCAAGGGCTGCAGAGTGCCAGCCCCCTCCTGCTCTCCGTCTCAGGGACACCTCGGTCCCCATCCCTCCATCCCCCACCCCCTCCTGGCGCCCCCCCAGCGGGTCCCATTGTATCCTCGGAGGCCCGCACGTGAGCAGGACCAGTGCTCAGAGCAGCAGAGGGGCCGGCGAGCTGGAGAGCTCTGGGCGGCAGCACACTCAAGGCGGGGTCCCTGGTGTGGAGGTGGCAGCCACTGGGGTTTCTGGGGAGGGGGCATTGGGCAGTTTCTGGATCCTTCCTCTAGGATTTTCAGCACTGAGGAGTTCTCCTTTCTGCAGTGTGGAGGAGCGCTGGGCAGGAGGCGGCAGCGAGGTAGGCGGTGGGCGGCAGGCTCAGCGTGGAGATCTCCGCTGCAGATAGCGGGAGCGCGGTGGGGGCAGGGGTGGATGAGGTCGGGGGCGGGGCTGCTGGCCGCCTGCACCAGGCGGGGGACCCCAACTCTGCCCCTTGGAGGAGCAGAGGAGCACCGCCTGGCCTGCCGGTCCCTCTGCCTTGGCGGGGCCCCACCCCCGAGGGGCCTCCTGCCCACACATCCGAGGTGCAGGGGGTGGCAGGGAGTCGCCTGCCCTCTGCGCGCACCCTTGAGTTCGAGCCCCCCAGGCCCCTGTCTAGGCCAGGTCACGACATCTCTGAGTGAACGCTTTTCTTCAGAAGATGGACTGTGGTCAGCGCTCCTCTGCCTGACTCCGCTAAGGCTATTGGGCTCCTCATTGCGTTCTTTAAACAAATAAACGTTCCTACTTCCTTGGGACCACTTTTATAGAAAAGCCTTAATCGCATTCAGGGTTTCTGATAATTGACTCTATATTTGCAAGGCGAACTTTGAAGCCTGTGGATTGTTGTAAACTGCATTCAATGAAAGGAGCTTTAAACAATCTTTGGTGCAAATTATGTAGCTTCCTAAAAATGACTCACCTTCTGTTAAGATTGATGATTGATCAGTTGATGATTGACATAATGTGTATGAATTCAGGTTTCAGAGGAAAGGATTTTCATGGCAGTTGGTGCTAAAATTAAAATAGAATAAGGATGAGGTTTTCAGAAGCAGTATGTAGTGTGTGTTTTGTCTCCATACTCATTTATTTATTTTTTTTATTTTT
>JABWHU010001761.1:220643-230858 GCA_014189135.1 Dicerorhinus sumatrensis harrissoni | reverse complement strand
TTCTTTTAAGTGAGTAGGCCCCCAGCGTGGCAGGTTGTTAGGCTCAGGGCCTTACAATTGCTATAAGCCTCCAGCCTTTAGGTCTCTTGTCAGCTATTTGAGGATTGCAGCTGGGTGGGGCTGGCCTCAGGCACGGGAGCACCCAATTGTTTCAAGCTTTGGAAGGTGGGGCAAACCCCCTTTTTGGGTCTTTGAGAAGCACCAGTCTTCTGCAGCTGACAAGCCCTGCCACCCACAGGTCCACACACACAGTCAACACAGTCCTGCCCCATGTGTGCGCCCCGACCTCCCACTGCAGACCCAGTCTCTCTACGGCAGGAGCCCCACACATTCCGCCACCGCCCCACACTCTCCACCCACTCCTTGTGCCCGCCAGGCCCCACTGAACTTGGCTCAGTTGCCAGGTTGCAGAGAATCCAGTCACCAATCTATGCAGGCCCACAAGTTGCCTGAGGGCTTGTTGTTGGGTGAGGCCAGTCTCTAGGGTTGGTTGCCTGCCCTGGCTGAGCTGGATTAAATAGGTGCTCTAGGGGGTGGAGCAGACCCTGGGCTAGCAGGCCTCAGGGAGAACTCCAATGGCATCTGTGTCAGCACGCCCACACCAGGCCACAACAATGGCCGCCGATAATGTCCCAGTCCCTGGAGAGGTCTCACTGAGATGCACTCAGGGCCTATTAGGTGAGTCTCTTTTCACCAAAGCACTGTGCAGTTTTCTTTCTGGTGATTTTAGGTTGCTTTCTGAAACAGGTGAGTTTGCATGTGGGCCCTTTAGGAGCTGGTTTTAATTTCTTTGTAAACCAGATTTTCTGGGGGTACTCCCCAATGTTTTAGTAGCAGGCAAAGTCAGATATTATGCCACTCATCTGGATTGTGCTGGGTCCACAAAATGCCCGCAGTGGGGGCGTTCCCCAACTCAGGGCCCCACTCCTCCAGGGAGGGCTGCATACCTGTGGGCTGCTCCCAGGCAGCCATGAAGCTGGCGGCTTGTGAATGCGGCATTTTTCCTCTCTAGAAGGGAGTTTCCGCCTCTTCTACCTCAGTTAGGATTGTCCATTGTTGCAGGAGTTCCTCTTATCCAGTTTTCAGTTCTGTCTCAGGGGTAATTTTTCCACGAGTAGTTGTAAATTGGCTGTGTCCATGGGAGGAGGTGAGTTCAGAGTCTGCCTATGCTGCCATCTTGACTTCTCTCCTAAAAAAATGCATTTTAATGATACCATCTTAATTATGCTTTTGGATGATACCAGAAGTTAACAACCTATTAAATTCTGCAGTAAGAACAAATGACATGTTGGTTATTGGTGTCTTTGAAGTGTAAGTATTGTTGGTAATGAATCTAAATAAGCTTTTTTGGATTCTGAACTACTGACTTTTTTACTAGATCCTGTTGCACATGGCATATTACAAGTTTCAAAACGCTCTTTAAATTATTGTAGCAGGCTGAAGCTATTAAATTATAATGTAAGATCATTATAGATGAAACAGGCAAAAATACAAAATCCATTCATCATTTTATCTTTGTTAAAAAAATCAAGTAAATCTTACTATATACATGAATGACTTTTGGCAAGACAGACCTGAACTTAACAAGATGGACTCATTAGTATGGTGACTTTGTTTTGGAATGTTAAAATGGAAGAGGATATATGTTTTACCTGAGGGTGACCCAAGTCAATATGGTGGGTTTCACTGTTTATATGCTCTTTCTGAGTTATAATCTTGGTTAAACTGCTCATCATAGACATACCAAGAAATTTGTACCATTTTATGTATCAATATATTTAGATGTCCTATTTCTCTGATAGTTTCTGATTTCAAGGTGTCTGGGAAAAACAGTTTCTCAACATAGGTACTTTGGAATATAATTTTTGATTGTTGATTTATTGAATCATAGAACTGTTGAGTTGGAAATAATTTTAGTGGTTGCAGAGCCTAACCGCTTCAATTTCTAGGAAATAGAAAGTGAGGTTTCTTGAGTTAAGTGGTCCATAGTCTGACTGCTACTTAGTGGCAGAGTTGGAACTAAAAGCTCAGATGCTTGTCTCCAGATTCCTAGTACAGTGCTTTCTGTGCTACGTTCTATTAAGTAGAGAAACCAATGAGTTACCTTCTCAAATCATATATGTGGCCAGCAGGTTTGATTCTTTCCCATATGCATTTTTTTCCTTTCTTTTTTAAATAACGACTTACCACAATTAATTCATTCCCCTACCATGTTTAATGACTATCCTAGTGTGTGTCTCCTCGAGCACACGTGTGAAGGACTCCCTAGAATGGACACCTGCCTGTGAGTGGATTGCTGGGCCAGAGGCAGATGTGCGTCTGCAACTTGACAAGCTGCAACCAAATCATCCTCTGAAGTTTTAACAATTTCCATTGCCGCCAACAGTGTCTGAGTCATCCTTGCCCTGGGAATTGTCAGATCAGCATTGTCAGATTTTTAAAGTTTTGCCAATCTGATGGGTGAGAAATGATGTATTTGTTTTCCTATTTGTACAACTGTTTTGACAAATGCATAGAGCTGTGCAATTACCAAAATCAAGGTACAGAACAGTTCCAGAACCCAGAACTCCCTTCAGTTGCTCTTTTGTAGTCAACTCTTTCCCTACACTTAACCCCTGGTGACTAACGATCTGTTGTCTTTCCCTATAGTTTGTCTTTTCTAGAATGTCATATAAATGGAATCCTATAGTATTTGGTCTTTTGAGTCTGGATTCTTTCATTTAGCACAATATGTATATTTGAGTGTTCTTCCATGTCGTTGACTGTATCAGCAGTTCCTTCTGTTTTATTGCTGAATGTAGTATCCATTGTATGAATGTACCACAGTTTATCCATCCACCAGTTGAAGGACATTTGAGTTATTTTCAGTTTTGTCTTTTTAGACTATGAATAAAGCTGCTATACATCTTTGCAAATACTTTTTTTTGTGAACATATGTCTTCTCTTGAGTAAGCACCTACAAGCGGAATTTCTGTGTCACGTGGTATGTGTATGTTTAACTTTATTTTAAAAACTGTTTGTGGTAGCAAAGTCATGACCCACAAAGATGTCCTAATCCCTGGAACCTGGGAATACATTAGTTTACTTGGCAAAGATGAATTAAATTTGCAGATGGAATTAAGGTTGCTAATCAACTGACTTTAAAATAGGGAGATTATGCTGGATTATCCAGGTGGGCCCAGTGCATCACAAAGGCCCTTAAAAGGGAAAGAGAAGCAGTAGAGTAGAAAAAAAGATGCCACAAGAGAAGCAGAGCCAGAGAGATGCAGAGTTCCTGGTTTTAAATGTGGAGGAGGAGGGCCCTAGGCTAAGGAATGTGGTGGTCTCTAGAAGCTTGAAAAGGCTAGGAAAGGGATTAACCTCTAGAGACCCCCAAAAAGAACCTAGCTCTGCCAACACCTTGATTTTAGCCCACAGAGACCCGTGTCAGACTGCTAACCTACAGAACTGAAAAACAATAGATCTGAGTTGTTTTAAGCCATGAAATTTCTGCTAATGTGTCACAGTAGCATAACAAACTCCACTTTGTTTTCCAAAGAGGCTGAACAACTTTGTGTTCCCACCAGCAATGTAAGAGTCTTCCAGTTACTTTCCATCCTCATTAACACATGGTATGGTCAACCTCTTTAATTCTAGTCATTCTAATAGGTACACAGCAGTATCTCAGTGTGGTTTTTATGTGCATTTTTCTCACAGTTAATGACGTCGAGCATCTTTTCTTGTGCTTATTTGCCATCTGTGTATCTTCTTTGGTGAAGTGTTCAAATCTGTGCTATTTTAAACTTGGATTTTCTTATTGCCGCGTTTTGAGAGTTCTTTATAGTCCTGTCAGATATGTGATTTGCAAAGGTCTTCTCCCAGTCTGTGGTTTGCCTTCACCCTCTCACCAGTGTCTTTGGAAGGTCTGTGTAACGTAACTCGAGAGGTTCCACATGACCTTATCTTCCTTTGTTGGGAAACAGAGTGAGATTGGAGCACCTGAGTCCAATCAGACGTTGATCAGATTTGGGGCTGGATCTCACTTTTAGTAAACCCAGCCACTTCCACTTTCCCCCTGTTTGTATTTGCTGTGCCCCTGCCCCCCACACAGGGGTCTGGTTCTAAGTCTGGTAGATCTCTGTCTCCTGTGGTTTGGTAGCCCACAGAAAATTCAGCTACACCCTTCAGACATCTCAGTGCAGCACTCCAGCCTCCTACCTTATGTCGCTTCACAATATGGCAAATTCCCAGAAGGTCAGACTAGCAGTATGTTTGACTTAGGCCACTTCCACTACTTCTAGAGCTTTCACTTTGCTTTGTGGAAGTGTTTGGCCTAGTTCCCCAGATTCCTGTGTGGCACCAAAATTTAACACAGGTGCTGTGAGGAAGAGTAGTTGTGTGTCTGAAAGCCCTCAGGTTTCCTCTGCCACAGCAGTCCCGCAGAATCACTACAAGTTTGGCTAGATTCTCTTTTCCCCAGCCGAGGCTCTGACTGAGCGAGCCAGATCCTCAGCAAGCACCCAGAATCAGAAAACGCCTGCAGGGAAAGATAAAAATTCTTGCTCACATAAAAGAGGTTTACTTCTTTCTGGAATTTTAGTTGGTTGATTCTGAAGTTCTCTGATTCTCTAAACACATATTGATAATTTATCTGGCTTTGTCCAGTTTTGCAGCAAGAGTGCTTTCCTGTCCTAGTCTACTCTAAAACAGAAGTTCCCCTGTCATTAGTTTTTAACTCCATCAGTTACACATTGTCAATATTATTATTGTTTGGTAAAGTCGTGCTTTCAATGATTTATTTAGATGTTTACCCTTTTTTATCCTCATGATCCATTTTTACCTCTTAGCATTTCTTCTTCTATCAATTTCTTTCTTCTTAAAGTATATTCTTTTTTACTTTTTAAGTTTTTTCCTTGAGGAAGATTAGTCCTGGGCTAACATCTGTGCCAATCTTCTTCTATTTTGTATGTGGGTCACCACCATGGCATTGCTGATAAGTGGTGTAGGTCCACGCCTGGAATCCAAACCTATGAACCCAGGCCTCAGAAGCAGAGAATGCTGAACTTAAACCACTACACCAGGTGGCTGGTCCCCTTAAAGTACATTCTTTAGAAGTTCCTTAATGAGTATTTGTTGGTGGTAATACTCTTAGTAAATGTTTACATAAAAATATGTTTAAGTCATCCCAGTTCTTGAGATATGGTTTGATTGGGTATACAATGAAAGTTATTTTCTCTCTGTACCTTGAAGATTTAATCCAACTCTCTCTTGCCTTCCATTGTTAAGAAATGTATCATAGGTCTAAATGTAAGTCTCTGTAAGAGTTCTGTCCCTCTGTGGGGCTTTGAATATCTTCTTTTGTATTTGGTGTTTTTTGGTTTCCCTGGATGGTTCTGGCTCTATATTTTCTTTTTTTAATTGTGCTTGAGAGGTATTCAGCTGCCTGAATCTAGAGTAGAAGTCTTTTATCAATTCTGGAAATTTTTGTTATTATGTCTGAATATTCCTTTAAATCATATATACATATATATTATTTAATTCAAATATATATACACATACTTATGCTATTTATACACATTCAATATATATTCATTATATATATTTACATTATTTAATTCAATATATTATATTATTCAATATAGTGATGTGTATTATTCAAAACATATACATATATTATTTATATATATAGTTTCCTCTACTTGACCAAACTCAAGCCAGGCTCCTTTGAGCCCTCTTCTCGACTAGGCCTCAATCTTGGTCCATAGTAACTACAGCCTCTTAGCACAAATGGTTTCACACCCCACACACACATTATAAGTCTTAAACACTGACATAGTTTCTAACAGCTCAAATCTACATCCCTAGGATGACCCCTGTCCCCTTAAAGTGCCTGCTTGAGAAAGCTCAAGGCAGCCAAAAGAATTGACTGTTTGTTCTAGCCAACACTTGATCATTGGCCCCTCATACCCCTTTCTTAGAGCATTTACCCAAAAGTTCTTACAACTGTGAATCTTTCCTCTGTCCTTTTGAGTTGTATGTGTGTCTCCTATAACTCAGGAGTGTATTTTTCAAGGTCCTGAAAGCCATTCCCTGAGATGAGGACAGGGTATCTGTCTCCCAGACTCAGTGAGAGGAGAGAAGTGAAACTTGGATCATTTCCAACCAGCAGACACAACTGGCCAGATCACACTGCACTGACCAACACTCTGTAACTTTTCCCTCCCTGACTCTACTGAGCCTCTGCTCACCCCTCTGCCTGCTCCCTCATTCTCCCTTTCACATGCCCAGTCACCTCTGGACAAATCAAATTGAGTTCAGTTCATCCTGTTCCCTCTTCCCTGTTGCAGTGGTATATTACTGATTAAAATCTGTCCTGCCACTTTAACTGGAGTCTGGCTTTGTGTATCCTCTACATTTAACACACATACAGATAATCTCATGCATATGCATAGATACGCATATACCAACATAACCATGGGCCCTCCAGGACCAGTTTAACTGACTCCATCTTGTCAACAGAGTAGTTAAGAGTTTTCTTTCAGGAACTGAGATCCTTCATACAGTTCAGGCCAGTTGAGATCACCAACCCATCAACTACGCCTGCAGAAATGCTTTATAAGTGACCTTTTTGACATCAAGGAGCTAAAAACTCCATCCTCAGATCATAGTAACACTGCAAATTTGTGAACACACATCCTAAGAAGAGACATGAAGCTTGACTTTGCTTGTGCATATCATCAATTACCTCAATCCTCCTTACTTCCAATCATGTACCTCCACACTTCAGACCACCCTGCCCTTCATCCCATAAATTGTGTCCCAAGACCTGGATCAGGGAGACAGATCTGAGACAGACACATGTCCCCTGTCTCCTTGCAGATCAATCTCACAAAATAAAGCTACAATTCATTTCCCAAAAGCTGATGCCAGAATAATTGGCTTTTTTAATGTTCATTGAGCAAGAGAACCCCAATATTGTACAGTAACATCAATACATATATATATATACACTTAATGGATGTTTTATCTTCTTTTTTATTTTCTTTTCTGAGGAGGATTCGCCCTGAGCTAACATCTGTTGCCAATCTTCTTCTTTTTGTTGAGGAAGATTCACCCTGAACTAACATCTGTGCCAATTTTCCTCTATTTTGTTTGTGGGTTGCCACCACAGCCTGGCCACTGATGAGTGGTGTAGGTCCACGCCCAGGAACTGCACCTGGTCTGCTGAAGTGGAGTTCTTTGAACTTAACCACTAGGCCATGCGACCGGCCCATCTCCAATTGTTTTGAAGATATTACTAGATATGTAATTGGTGTTTGACTATGATCTCTGGATTTCCTTGTTGCTCCTTTAGTCCCTCATCTCAGTGTATGTGTTTCTTGCTCCATCTTTTGTGCTAGAGGAATTCTTCAAATATCAAGTGGTCCTTGGCTAGCCATTCATATTTCTGTGATGGGGACGGAACAGCTGAGTAGGATCTCTGTGGGCCTGATGGGGCCTGTGTCTGTCTGGACTCAATGTGTCTTCAGGGGTACTGAGTGTTGAACAGGAAAACAGTGTTGGTGCCCACCCTAACCTCTAACAACATACTTATTCCACATATTCCCACAATGACAGACATCCTCTGAACACGTGGAAATGCTGACAACACACACCCACACCCACATACACACTATTTGCAAATGACCATCAGCATTCAGACTGTAAACTACACCTGATAATACACACTGATAATCAGAACATACACACAAACTCACACACATACAGACCACTCACTGTCTGAGCCCACAGTGACTTGAACTCTCTAAACACACACACGTCAACAAAACACACCTTCACATAGATGCCATAATAGCCATGCACCCTGTGACTATACAGAATTGCTGAACACACACACATCCACACAACAAGGAACGTGGCCCTGTACGTGTGGGCTTGATCAGGGGTTTTTTCACACCTCAGCATCAACATGGACACCCCAGGGCGAGAGGGAGAGGCAGAGGGAACAGGGAGAACATGTGGGGAGCAGTCAGGAGACACTTGCATAAAGCAAATATGATACATGCAAAGCTGGTTGCTAAATGACATATGACTCAAAGGTATGAGGAGACAAGAGGATCTGAAATGGTAGAAAGGAGGTGACTGATACAAACCCATCACAAGATATTTAAATGAAAGGAACAGTGATATTTTAAAAGGCACTGAGGAAAGTGTATCAAAGCTTAGATATAATTCCAAACAATGAATGACATGGAATTCTGGCCAAAGAACAGCCATTATTGCTGTTAAAATTCCCATTTGAATGTTTCTTATAAAATTATAGAAATACTCATTGAAAAATGACAAATATTCATTGGTTTAAACATTTAAAACATTTCAGGGTAAAATAACTGCAGATTCTGTTTTTATTGAGTAGCTTTCTTTGGACAGCTATAAAAGCTTGACAACGCACCTGGACCGTTGTCCCCCATGAAATGCTGTTTCAAGGGTCATAGAACATCCTGTGCAGACAAAACTTAGGAGTCTAAAATCTCCAAGATGAAGGAAGCGCGAGATTGTGAGCAGAAGCTCCATGTGGCTTCTCCCCTAAGGCATTTGCTCTTTCAACAGTGAGAGAAGAGAGTCTGAACAGAAAGAGGAGGAAAAGTGAACTGAAATTTGTTTCCAGCAAAGGCCAGTAACTTCTGCTTCCAGTCAGATGTGGTAAAGGCAGAGCAACAATTAAACATTGATTTAATAAATGCTGTATATTTGAAAACACCAAAGGGATGTGGAAGCAAACAGGACTAGATGAAATAAAATTTCCAAAAGGGAAGAGCCTTTTTAGGTGAGATTGCCAGACATGACCTCACCCGGGGGAATTTGCTTAATCTGGACTCTGATAATCAGACCTGTCTTACCAGAAGACAATTGTATGTACAATCTGTCATAATTGATGTATGTTAGTTTTTAAATATCACAAGCATTGTTTGGCTGTTAATTTTTTTATTGATGTTTTAATACTTTTTAACACTGTGAAGTTTTGGGTTGTACGTTTTTGTTTGTCCATCACCATATATATGTCTCCCTTCACCCCTTGTGTACACCCCCCACCCCCATTGCCCCTGGTAACCACAATACAGTTTTCTCTGTCCATGTGTTGGTTTATATTCCACATATGAGTGAGATCATACAGTGCTTTTCTTTCTCTTTCTGGCTTACTTCACTTAACATAATACCTTCCAGGCCCATCCATGTTGTTGCAAATGGGACGATTTTGTCTTTTTTTATGGTGGAGTAGTGTTCCATTGTATATATATACCACATTTTCTTAATCCAATCGTCAGTCGAGGGACACTAAAGTTGCTTCCACTTCTTGGCTATAGCGAATAAAGCTGCAATGAACATAGGGCTGCATAAGCCTCTTTGGATTGTTGATTTCAGGTTTGTTGGATAGATTCCCAGTAGTAGGATGGCTGGATCATAGGGCATCTCTATTTTTAATTCTTTGAGGAATCTCTATACCGTTTTCCATAGAGGCTGAACCAGTTTACATTCCCACCAGCTGTGTATGAGGGTTCCTGTTTCTCCACATCCTCTCGAACATTTGTTGTTTTTTGTCTTGGTGATTATAGCCATTCTAACAGGTGTGAGGCGATATCTTAGTGTTGTTTTGATTTGCATTTCCCTGATAATTAATGATGTTGAACATCTTTTCATGTGCCTATTGGCCATCTGTATATCTTCTTTGGAGAAGTGTCTGTTCATTTCCTCTGCCCATTTTTCTATCAGTTTGTTTGTTTTTCTGTTGTTCAGCTGTGTGAGTTCTTCATATATTATGGAGATCAATCCCTTGTCAGATGTATTTTTTGCAAATATTCTCTCCCAGCTGGTGGATTGTCTGTTCATCTTGATTCTTTCATTTGTCTTGTAGAAGCTCTTTAATCTGATAAAGTCCTACTTGTTTATTTTGTCTTTAGTTTCTCTAGTCTGGGTAGGCATGTCATCCAAAAAGATTCCTTTATGACCAAGGTCAAATAGTGTGTTGCCTATATTTTCTTCTATAAGTTTTATAGTTTCAGGTCTTACCTTCAGGTCTTTGATCCATTTTGAGTTAATTTTTGTGAATGGCGATAGCAGATGGTCCACTTTCATTCTTTTGCATGTAGCTGTCCAGTTTTCCCAACACCATTTATTGAAGAGACTTTCCTTTCTCCACTGTATGTTTTTTGCTCCTTTGTTGAAAATTAGCTGCCT
>JABWHU010001761.1:202514-213107 GCA_014189135.1 Dicerorhinus sumatrensis harrissoni | reverse complement strand
TTTCCTTCATTAAGTAGTAGATAACAACAGCAATAAACAAACACATAGGGACAGAGATTGGATTGGTGGTTACCAGAGGGGAAGGGGGGAGGGAGGAGGGTGAAAGGGATAATTCGGTACGTGTGTGGTGATGGGTTGTAATTAGTATTTTAGTGGTGAAAATGATGTAATCTATGCAGAAATAGAAGTATAATGATGTACACCTGAAATCATTTACAACTTTTTTTGTTTATAATGTTATAAACCAATGTTACTGCAAAAAAAATTAAAAAAAAAAACATGTTGCATCAAGTGTTTTATTGACACCTTAGTCTCACACCTCGGCTCATTGGCCTTCAGTGAACCTCAGTGTCACAGTCAGTGCTTTGGGCAATAAAGAAAAGTCCTGGACTGAAGAGGGGCCAGTATCCATCCTGCAGCTCCTGTCCTCTGCCCAGCCAGCTCCAGAGCTGGTTCAATTTACAAGATGTGCTTTCCTCCAGACAGCTCTGTCTTCCTACCAGCCTGTTCTCATTTAGGATGATCTCACCAGGAGCAATGAGTGGAAATTTGGAGGGAAGAGCTACAGAAAGCATCTCCCAGGGGAAATTCTTTGTGGTTACATGACCTAGAATATGGACACCTGGCTGCTCTAAGGTGTCCTGAAAATGGAACCCTTCCCATGTCTGCAATATCCCCCTGTGTCCTCTTTCCCCTCCATCTCTCTGTTCTTGGTGGCCAAATTCCCTTGGCAACAATAAAAAATGAAAGTAGGGAATGGCCCATTTCCAGTCTCATAATTCTGTGAAATTTTACTGCCTATCCCCAGTCCCCCACGACTGACACCCTTTTTACTCTTTTAAGATTAGATTACATTATAATCTCCTTTAATCAAAGTTTTCTCTCATCCTTGTTATGTATATACATATTCTAATACATAATATTGAAAACATTATTTTTGGCCCTACAATTTCCAGATTCATTCATAGTTATTTGCATGCCTTTGTAATTATGTTTATAACTTCATTAACTATAGAAATTGACTAAATGAGTAGTAGTAATGTACTAATACAGGAAAATGGTCCATTTTTATTCAACATAAAGTTTCAAATACACGAATACTTAATTGTTCAGCAAAAACTCTTATGGTATACATGTAAGCAATTATAAATCTATTGGAGTTGGTGTATCTTGTCGATTATTCCTTGTTTCTGAATTGTCATTCAGCATTTCCATGAACACTTTAGAATCGTGCATCCTTATCCTACCATTTTAAATACTAGGTCGTCGACAGAAGTCCAAATTACTTGTCCTGTTGTGTGCTAGTGGGTCCTTTGTAGGGTGTCTTCCCAGGTATGTTTTCACATGTTCATTGACAAAAGTCCACATTACTTGTTCCATTGTGTGCTAATGGGTCCTTCGTAGGGTGTCTTCCCAGGTACGTTTTCCAATGTGAACTCCAGCTGATGGTCTTGTGACACTGACGTAAATACTGGTGTCTCCACAGATCATAGGGCCAGTGATGTGTGGTCCTTTACGGAGTCATATATAACCTAATACTTTTCATTCTATTGGTGTAAGGAATACTATGGAAAGTAGATTGGGGACAATTAATAAAAGTAGATTGATTATGAACATGCTGTTAGGGAGAAAAATTGAACCTCTTGCTATAAAGGTTTACATTTCATGCAATTAATCAGCCACCCTAACAAACCCCGTTCATAAGCAGAGCTATATATATATATATATATTAGATTAACATTATTTCATCTATTAGTTTGAATGTGCTTTTATAAAGTACGCCTTGTTTCTCTTGCCCTTTCGTACTGGGAGAAATATGGAATAGATGGAAACCGACTGGATTACTCTGGTCTGAACTCAGATCACGTAGGGCTTGAATCGTTCAACAAATGAGCCATTAACAGTGGCTACACCACTGGGATTTCCTGATCCAACATCGCAGTCATACACCGTATTGTGGATATGGACTCTAGAATAGCATTGTGCTGTTATCCTGAGAGTAACTTGTTCTGTTGATCAATATTTTGGATCAATAAGTGATAAAATATTTTCACTAGCTGGTCTAGATTTTAATCACTCAGAGTTTATTTTCTTCTCTGAGGTCACCCCAACCAAAATTGTTAGTCCATTTAAGTTTTGTTATCCCTTGATTTGGCTTACCTTTGTGTTTTTTGTGTGAATTAATTGAAGCTCCAGCGGGTCTTCTCGTCTTATTTTGTCATTCCTGCCTCTTCAGGGAAAGGTCAATTTCACAGATTAAAAGTAAGAGAGAGTAAAACCCTCGAGTGGCCATTCCTACAGTTCCTCATTTAGACAACAAATGGTGATGCTGCCTTTGCAGGGTCCAGTCACTGTGGCCTTTACACCGTGTCACTGGGCAAGCAGTGCCTGTAACACCAGAAATGCCAGAGGAGATGCTTTTGGTAAACATGTGGGGGCTGTGTTTGCCGAGTTTCTTCAACTTTTTAAAGCTTTCCTTGAATGCCTACCTGTGTTGGGTTAACAATTAATGTAATAAAGAATTATTGGGTTGAATTTATTTTATCATTAACTTCCAGTGATTATCTGTTCTAAGATTTTGCAAGGAGAAATAATTCTTGTTCCTGATAATAACAGTACTACTTATATGAATTAACATATTAATGCAGTATTAGATTAGGAGTTAGTTTCTGTGATTGAAATTAAGTATATTGTTGAACCTGAAGGCTTTCTTAATGGGTGCTGAATTTAGGCTAACTACGGTATTTTTTGTACTCTCTCTCTAAGGAAGGTTGTATCCTATATCTAAAAGGCTATACCTCTTTAGAGTTGGGTCTGGGGGAGGGAGGAGGCTAGACGAGTGTGGAGCTGGCTCTGGCCCAGAGGGATGAGCAAGAGACACAGAGCACCTGCTGCCACACACAGCCACAGCAGACATCACCAATCAGTCACGACATGCTTGGGTGCAGAACCCAGAGAGCCCCCCAGTGCTCAATAAGGTGCACTCCGAAGCCACTCCCGGGCAGAGCAGGGGACTGTGATGAGCCCATTTGCTGTCCCCCCAGCCCTAAGACGTGCTCCAGGCCTCCTCTCCCCACTTACTCCACCAGCTCTTCACTGTCCTCGGGATTCAGAGCTTCAGGGTCTGCCAGCAGCTGCTCCAGCACTTCTCCTACCTTACCATCGCCTCCCCTCTCTGCTGCCACTCTAGTTCCAGGGCAAGTTACCTGTTACTCCTGAGTGCTGCTCCTTGGCCTGGAAGACCCTTCCTTCACCCCATCCACCCTGTGAGTTCCTACTTACCCTTCAAGACTCAACTCCAGTGATGCCTTCTCAGGAAGCCCTCCCTGACGCTCTGTCTCCCCAGGCCTGCTGTGGGCCACCACTCTGCCTCCTGCCCACGTCCATCACTGCTGGAACCTTGTTGGGCACCCTTGTCTGGCCTTCATGTCCAGCCCAGCCCCTCAGGAGGGGAGGAAATGCTTAGGCTCAGGGCAATGGAGCTGACTCCTGGATTGTGGTGACACTGCCCACCCTGGGAGACATCATCCTTTGGGCCACTTCCAGCTTGGGCCCAATGCAGCTCAGGGGGAGCCAGGACACAGGGAGGCTGGTTCTGGGCTCAGCAGGTCACAGGGTCGGCATACGGAAAGGGCACAAGGGGCCACACAGAGGGGTTCAGGACAGAACTCCAAGTAACAATACCCTTGCTAAGGGCAGCAGGGGCAAAGGCAGCTGCACAGGCCGCAGGAGGTGCTGGCGAGCTTTTCATCTGCCCAGAGAGTCCCAGGGCTGGATAGAAGGAACTCAGGAGGCCCGTCTGAGGTGGAGGTCACCTCGGGGTCATGCAAGCAGAAGCTGAGCTTCCCATAGCAAGTGGAATCTGAAGAGCTGACCCTCAAACTCCTTGTAGCTCTAATGTTTCCTAGTTGGAAGTCAGTCCCCTCAGTCACAGCCTCTAGCTGCCCCTTCACAGGGCTGTGCCTCTCAAACACGGCTCCCAAGGTGAGTGGAGGCTGAGGGTAAAGGAAACCTCCTACCCGTGAGAACCACTGTGATCACAGCCTCCCACAAGGGGCTAAGGGTGATGAGCAAGGGACAGAGGGACTGACCCACACGACTTCCCCTCGGATGCTGGAGATGCTTCTGATTCACGGGGCCAATCAGTATCTGTCCTCCTCCTCCACTCCTCTCTCCCCAAAAGGACATGTCAGTGTTTACTATGACATTCACAGACGCATCAAGGGCATCTGGGAAGAATCATGTGTACATCTGAAGAGAAGGGAACAGTGAAAACCAGTAATATCTGCATCCATGTGTGTAGATACCAACATCTACATACAGCTGTCACATTCCTCCAGCAGCCCTAGAATACTCCGCAATCACGTTGGCAGGTTTTGGCACATGGTAGCCAAACCAACAGGTGGTGTCCTCAAGTGTCACCACTGCTGGGGCCTACCGTGAGCGTGGCGGAGGCAGGGTGCCATGCCGCATCTCACAAAAGTCTGGCTGGTGTCCAGGAGGGTCTCACAGCCTTCGACAATCATGCCTTCCATGGCTATGTTTTCCTGGATATTCTCTGTCTCATTTACTTCATTGTGCATTATCCTGTGGAGACAGAAAATGTCAGAGACATGCTGCCCCCACCTCTCAGGGAGAAGGTAATGCCAGGCCTCTGGCCAGACCTAGGAAGAAAGCCTGGCACCCAGGATTCTCAGGTGGAGCCTGTGGTCACAAAGGGGGAGAGAGCATGCATGTTGAATGCCCGCTTTGCCGGGCACTCTATGGGCATGATCGCACATCATCCTTCTGATAGCCCAAGGAGACAGCAGTTGGAAATAGAATTGGAGATTAATAGCTAGAAAGCAGGTCTGATTTAAAAGTCTGAACCACGTGGAACAGACATGGCAAAACTGGGGGGACAGGAGTACAGGAAACAACCTTTCTTCATTACTCTGACCCCACACCACTACTGGCCTTATCTCCATCCATAAAACTTCACCCACCCATCCTGCCTCAGGGCCTTTGCAGTTACTCTCTCCACCCCTCCCCCAATGCAATTTACACAGTGGCTTCCTTAATGTTCTGGCCCTTAGTTTTGGAGCACCTGGCAATCCAGCTGGCTCATGGAAAGACTGACTCCAGTAGGCTCCAGCAAGTTTGGGGGGGAGCAAGACACACCTTGCCCCTTAATCTGAGAATAAGGACAACTCTCCTATTTGTCCTGTTATGACTGCTGCAACACCCCTCCTCCAGGAGGTGGCGCTATTTAACTGCTTTTTAAAAATAGCATTGGTGGTGGGGCCGGCCCCATGGCTTAATAGTTAAGTGCGCTCCCTCAGCTACAGGCGGCCAGGTTTCAGATCCCGGGCGCTCACCATTGCACCGCTTCTCAGGATGCTGATGCCGTGTCCCACATACAGCAACTAGAAGGATGTGCAACTATGACATACAACTATCTACTCGGGCTTTGGGGAAAAAAAGGAGGAGGATTGGCAATAGATGTTAACTCAGAGCTGGTCTTCCTCAGCAAAAAAAAAAAATGAGGAAGATTAGCATGGATGTTAGCTCAGGGCTGATCGTACTCACCAAAAAAAAAAAAAAAATCGTATTGCTGGGAAAAGAAGCCTGTGAGTTGCCAACTTTGCTAAGAGCCTTTGTGGGTTTTCAGAAGTCTTAGGAGGTTAGTAATTTTGTGGGGAGGAGCGTCTGGAGAAAGTATCCCACTTACTACAAGAAAAGCACAAAACCACTTATTTGTCTGCTGATGTCTCAAATTCTACAACCACGACCAAATCACCAAGAGGGCTGCTTAATATGCGTGGCTTCTGAAGTTCTCTAGTAGACACTGT
The DNA here is from genome assembly GCA_014189135.1 of Dicerorhinus sumatrensis harrissoni. Classification (NCBI taxonomy): domain Eukaryota; kingdom Metazoa; phylum Chordata; class Mammalia; order Perissodactyla; family Rhinocerotidae; genus Dicerorhinus; species Dicerorhinus sumatrensis. Next base: position 207,276 of record JABWHU010001761.1, on the reverse strand, counting down.
CCAATTTAACCCTCCCAACAATGGGAGATGACACTGGTCCAGCTGGATCGGTCATAAACGAACTCAGTGTGATGAGCAAATTACTGGGCCCCTCTGACCCTCAGTTTGGTCACCAGTAGAAGGTGGGAGTGAGGATGGAAGAGAATGCATTTCACGTGCAGACCTCAGGCCCAGCACACATGGCAGGTGCTTGAGTAAAGGGCAGTGATGACTGTTGCTATTATCACTGGTTACAAAGGTGTTATTATCAAATTATTATTATCCGTTGTTTTCTGGTTATCAGACTGGAGTATGGAGATGGGGTCTCTTTCTTAGAAGCCTCAGTCCCTCCCTCCCAGCGAAGCTCTTAGCAGCCCAGGCCCTAGCCCACTTCTGGAAGGGACAGGGGACAGGGAGGCACCTTTCAAGGATATGCTGGTTCCCTGGATAGGGATTCATTTTGGAGGTTAGCAAAGGTAAGCAGAACCATTTCTTTGACGAGAGTGAGGATTTTGCTGAGGAGGGCTGTATTTGCTACAAACAAGGGAGTGATCCCAGAGTAGCAACGCTAGTTTCACTGTTAGACAAGTGCCAGCTGCAGCAGCTCAGGACTCCTGCCAGCCCCGGCTGGGGTTTGTGCTGAGAGCCACACTGTCCACGCAGCTGGGGAGGAGTTCCCAGGATCGCAGTCTGCCGGGGGAGCTGGAATTGACGACCTGGGTTACAGTGAGCCCAAGAGATGAGGTTCAGGAGAAAAAGCGGGACAAAGGCCAGAGGTAGGAGAGAGCCAGCCCCAGGGGAGGAGTGTTTCTGAGCACAGCGGGGGAGGGCTGGTTATCTGATGGGTTCCTGCTGGGCTGGGAGCTTTCCTCAGTCCCCCAAGGGAGGGAGAGAGAAGGATGAAAGGGCTGCTGTCAGGGCGATAGGAAAACACACTTCTGTGCCACTAGGGCTGGGTTCAGGCCAGATGCAGGTGATCAGGTGGAACAAAGGATGAGTAGGCTTTGGGAAAGGGGATCAGGATCTTAGGATAAATGCCTTGGCTCCCATGTGCCTTCCTTGCCCCTGTCCACACCAGGACAGGGCATCCCACAGGGATGAGGAGCCTCGCTGGAGCCCCAAGTCTTCTCCTTGGGGAAGTGTGCAGGATTTGGCTTCTTGGGGCGTGAGAGGACTGGGGTCCTCACCTCACAATTGTTTATGTTAGTCTGCAATCATGCTCTGATTACATCTGCTCCCTGAATGAACCTCAACTCAGGGGCCTGTGCCCTGTCATAGTCCAGCCTGGTCCTCCCTCTGCCCAGCTGGGAGACGTGGCCCTACTGGCTGCCTTTTGCTGGACTCAGGAAGACATTTAGGGCACTGAGTGGTTAGCAGGGCTGGAGACTGGACCCCACATGCTGCAGAACCACACTCCTTTGCAGCTTCTGGCAGCCCATGATTGAGTATGAGGCTGCTCATCATCTCTTGGCCTCCATAAGGTACAGACCCCAGGGCTCAGCTCTTGGTGTGCACCTCGTTCCTGCCTAAACTCACTCCCCTGGTGATCTCACCAGTCTTGTGACTTTAAATACCATCTCTGAGCTGATGGCTCCCCAATGGCTCACTCCCTTACACTCCAGACTCAAACGCCCTCCTTCATCTTGTCCTCTCCACCATTGTTGTCCATCTCGAGCTCAACATGCCTCCAGTTAAGCTCCAGTGAAGCAAGAAAGACTTCCCCTCCACACCTGCCCCTCCCGCACCTTTCTCCATCTCGGTTAGCAGCAACTCCAACCTTCTGCTTGCTCAGCCAAAAACTCTCGAATCTCTCTTTACTCCCATCTTCTCTCTCCTCACATCTACTGCATCAGAAACTCCTGTTGGTTCCATCTTCAAAACACACCCAGAATCTGAACCTACTCCTCACCTCCACTGCCACCACCTGGTGCAGGCCACCATCAGCTGCTGCCTGGGCTGTTGTAGGTGCCTCCTCCCTGGTCCCTCTGCTTCTTCCCCAGCAGAGGAAGGTTCCCCCTGGGCTTTGGAGACTGAATGAGGGGCAGCGGAGGGGCCTTGACCAGAGGGCTGGGGCCTCTGACACTGGACAAATCATGAGCTTGTCCACCCATGACACTGCCTGCTGTTGACTGCAGCCTTGGGCACATGAAGACCTGTCATCCAGGCTCCCCTCTGGGGCTCCTATACCACAGGTTGCGAGACACTGACACTGGAGAACAGAGGAAGTTGGCAGAGTGCCTGCGAGTCCCCGGGCGGATCCCTGTCCTGGCTGATGGGCCCACATGAGTGCCCACGGCCCTTCCTTGAACCCCATCTGTGCCAGGGATAGCACACCACCCACACCATCCCACCAAGTGCCCCCTGGGCTTGAGCTGTGAACTCCTCAGATTGCTCCGGGGACCCTGCTTCCAGGTGGGGCAGGCTGTGGGTCCCCCAACCCCCACCTCTTGGGATCCTAACCTGAACATGAGATTTTAGCATCTGGGGCTCAGAAAACTCCCACTGGGGAGCATCCTCAGCCCTGGCCTCTCCACCGGTGGGGGCACCTGAAAGCCGGGCTCACCCACACAGCACCCCCAGATTAGCCCTGGCCTCCTCCAGGCTGTTGGTTCAATGTGCTCATGAAAAGTGGGCCAGGAGCTCATGTAGTGTCAGAATGTGCCTGGGAATCTGCAGCAGGGAGAGACAGGGGGAGAGGGACAGAGGCAAGGATGGGGAAAGACAGAGGGACAGGGAGACAGAGGCAAGGAGAGAGACAGTGATGAAGCAAGTCAGAAACAGAGCAGCAACAGAGAGAGGGAGAGAGAGAGACCAAGTGGGCGGAGAATGCTTCTCTCAGCTCCCAACACTCCCACGAGCAGGGTTGAGGATGGACACCCACAGCACTTCTGATCTCAGACTCTAACGTGGAGGCTCTCCCAGGGTGTTGTCTGGGGCAAGAGCCCAGATCTTGAGGCTCTAAGCCAGTAGGAGGAAGGGCCTGGAGGTGGGCTCAGGACCAGGAGCTCCCCCTCACCTTCCTATACCACCTGCTCTGTGGAGCTGGACAGGCCTGCGGTCCGCTGGGTCAAGGGCTGGCTCTAACCCCATTCTCCAGGCAGCTGGGGCCTGTTAGGGCCTGGGCTCTCCTGCCCATGGCCCCCTGGTGACCCCAGGTGCGGCTTCCTCCCAGCTGGGGCCCTCACTGCCATGGCCCCCGAGTGGGCTCCCCGGGCATGCGCCCTCAAGGCCAGGGCTAGGTGCCAGCTGGAACACGGGGTCAGTGAGGAAGGTCTCCAGCACCCTCTCCTTGCAGTCAGTTTGGCCTCATAGTGCTTCAGCAGCTTGTCAAAGTCACTGTTCTGCTTGCAGTGGGCCAGGATCTACAGGCTGTACTGGTGGCTGGAGACCAACTCCTGATAGAAATTGACCATGGGCAGCAGGATGGCCAACGGGCCTGCACGAGGAGTTTCCCCACAAGCCCTTGGTCACCCAGCCCCACCCACGGAGGTCAGGGTCAGGCTCAGACCTCCCACCCAGAGACACCCTAGCCTTTGGGGATGACTCTGGCACCACTGCCTTATCCAGGGCCAGATAGGTGGCCCCAGGCATCAGGACCACATCAGAGTCACAGATCTTTATAGAGATGAGGCCGCGTCTAGTCTGACACCTGTGTATTGGGAGGTTGGAGAGGGCTGTCGTGGGTGCTGTGGTGTGCCCCGCCACCTGAAGGGTCTGAAAGGCCACCCTGTTCCAGAGCTTTGGGGGGCTCGGCTGAGGTCTCTGTGGTGAGTGAATTGCAGCTCCACATTCCCCTCGGCCCTGGCTCCCCCAAGAGGCCTCCCTCCCAGAGTGCTCCACCTCTGACAGAAGTGACCCATCCGATGTCATAAGGTGAGTCAGTAGCTGGCTTGGAACCAGGTATCCTGAGCCCCCCATTCCAGGGCTTCCCCCACATGACATGCCCTCCCGAGTCATGTCCCTTCAGCTGTCTGTCCCTTTATCCACGTGTCCCTGTCCTTCCATGCCTCCCCCTGTTCAGCATCTTGGGTCTGCTGCTGGCCTGCTCTGTCCCAACCTCCTGGATACACAATACCCTGCCTTCCAGTCCCCAAAAGTCCCACCAATCTCCCCAAACCTGCCCTTCAATACTTGATTAATAGAGATGGGTCCACTGAAACCTCTGCTTATAAACTCCATTGAAAAAGAACAACATGCCTCCTTTGCTATAAACTCTAGGTGGGAGCTTACACAGGGCATTCCACTACCCAAGGGACAGCACCTTCAACCACACAACTACAGGAAGGGCAGATCTCGTCATTTTAGGGCCACTTCCCATTGTGACCTTGGGGAAAAGCAGGGCTCTCTGACTTAGGGAAGTGAAAAACAAAATGTCACACTCAGTGTGGGAGAGGCGCAATGCAGGGGTTCTGCTGTGCAGGCCTTGGGGCCATCAGGGCGGTGCAGCCAGCTCGGAGAGCAGTGACGCAGGGTGGATGGAGTGGGAGACTTGACCGTGCTTCTACCCATTGTTTCAATCATTCTACTTTTGGAAAACTGTCCCAAGGAGACGCTCTCTCATATGAACATTTCAGACGTAGAGATGAGTGTTTCTAGTAATAAAAAGTTGCAACTTTAAGAGCCAAGAATGGGAGATGGCTGCATGGATGATGGCATGCTCACAGGTACTGGAGCATCATACAGCCATCAAAAAGCATACTTTCAGAATGAAAAAACAATTGTACTACAATTCTAAGTAAAAAAAAAAAAACACATCAAGATTCAAATTCAATATTCATATGTG
>JABWHU010001761.1:165591-191307 GCA_014189135.1 Dicerorhinus sumatrensis harrissoni | reverse complement strand
GAGAGAGAGAGAGAGAGAGAGAGAGAGAGAGAGAGAGAGAGAGAGAGAGAGACTACAGCCAGAAAGCTTTACCAAGCTGATCTTTCAAATGCTCCTTTAAAAAAATCATTTGCCTTGGAGAGTAATGCACTCAGTTGGAAACGTTGCTCCAACTTCCCACCAAAAAGGCCTCTGCTGCCACACTGACACATATTCACACACATACACTTTCACTCAAAAGTGACCAGTTTGGTGCTCTCCAGCACCAGAGAGGGCCCTGCCCTTTGCACCCACCCCTTCTCTGGCCTATCAACCCCTGAAACCTTTCAAGGTCATATGCTACATGAACCCGCACCCTCTTTGGCCATAAAGTGACTCATTTTCTACCTGGGTTCACACTGCAAACTCTATTATGGTGCCAGTCACACTCTACCACAATCAGACCTTAAGGGTAGAAACTTCCATCTCTTTACTGCCTACCACAGATCCTGATGTCCATTCATTCATCAAGCCCTTACAGAGTACCTACTATGTGCAAGGCAGAAGGGACAGAGTGATAAAGGACACTCCTGCCTTCAAGGAGGTCCCACCAGGCCGGGTGGGGGACAGACATCCAAGGGCCTGGCTCTGACGTGGCATGCTGAGGGTGGGAAAGCCGAGGGAGCAGGGGGCATGGAGCACATTCTGGGATGAGAGTCCCCAGGTGGAAGCAATCGAGTTTGGTAGGATTCCACCAGGCAGGGAAGCATGGGAGTGGCAGGGGCACTCCAAACAGAAGCCCCAGCATGTGCAAAGGCCAACAGGTGCACAGCTCATGACCAGGGACACTGGCTGGAGCCCCGAGTGATGGGGGAAGAGGAGCCTGGGCAAGAGGTTGAGGCAGTGGTCAGCTGATCATAGGCAGTTAGTGAATGAGTGATTGAGTGAATGACACTTTGAACATGAAGCCACTAATCTGGTGCTGGTCCCTAGACCTATTCCCTGGTCCCTAGCAAGGACTCAGCTTGGCTTCATGGATATGTGCAGGGCTAGGATAGATCTCAGAATGAACCAGATGGTTTACACACGGGACAAGCCCCCATCCCAGCTGCCATGTGAGAAGAGGCTACAAGTGGCAAGACTGGCAAGTAGACACTCAGACCTGGGTTCTAGTCCTGACTCTGCCACCTCCCAGCTGTGTGAGCTTGGGCAGGTGATTTGAGTTCTCTGAGCTTGCTTCCTCGTTCGATCCTATGAGGATGGTTATGGGGACTGACTAAGAAAGCATGTCTGACAGTGCCTGGTGCAGGGTAGAGGAGGTGTGTGGAATCTGAAACTTTTGTTCAACCTCAAGTTCCAAGCTGATGTGACCATTAGTTCAGAGCTTGGCAGCAGCACCATAAGGTGGAATTGGCAACTTCAGATCTTTGAACATTCCAGGCAGAGCTGGCTTCAAGGATGTGTGATGGGGTCCTATGCTCAGAAGGCCCCAGGCTTGGAGCTTCAAGTTCTGCAGTTGCAACCTTGAAGTTCTTAATCATTTTTCTTTGAATTTATGTTTCATGAGTAACATCTGATGGAACACTGGAGCACACCCCATGCGCTTGGACCCTCAGCCCCCATGTGTTCCTGCCTCCTGCTGCCTCCATGGGATGGTTTCTCAGCTGCTTGCTCCCCACACGTTGGCACCCCAGAACCGATGACCTCGTCTACCCTCTGTCTGGGAGCAAATGGGTGGAGTCAGCCAGGAAGACTCACATCCCACCAAGAGTCACCCTCCACCCTCTGCAGGGGCCTCGGTGTAGGTGCAGAAAGGGTGGGTGCAGTGCACTCCCGATGGTATCTCAGGGCAGGGCAAGGAGACAATGCCTGGACACTAGGTGAGTGACTCAGCATGGGCATCTTGCCCACCCCTCATCTAGGTACCAAGTGTACCATGGCACAGAGGTTAGAGGAGGTTGGAGGTTGAAATTGGGGAGTTGCCTGTCTGTGATGTGTGGGTTGGTGGGCTGTGAGAAGGGGAGGTCGACTTCCCTGACTCCACCCAGGGCCTTGCATTTTGTCCTTGCATCAGGCCCTACAAACCATGCAGCCAACCCTGGTTAGAATCTATGTTTTCATTTTCCCATCCTCAGCTCAGAGGCCACGGTCCTCGTGTGACGTGGCCAAATGGCTCTGAAACTCTGGTGCGCACTGGTGAGATGAGGGGGGAGAGGCAATCACATCATTCGGCACTGGGGTAGACAGCTGGTGAGGGGCGTCTAAGGGACAGACAGCCAGCGCCTCCCAAGCTTTAATGTAAATGGTAATCAACTGGGATGTTCTGAAAGTGCAGATTCTTATTCTGGAGTTCTGGGCAGGGACTGAGATTCTGCATTTCTAACATGCTCTTGCTTCATGGACCACATTTTGAATAGTGAATTTCTAGAAGGCTTAACCTAGCAACAGCATGGCCTCCAGACTCCTGCCTGGTGAGGCCCTGTAGAAGCTCTTACAATAGGCAGAGGAAATGACTGCTTGGAACTGAGCCAGGAGCCCACACTATGATGACCTACCAGGAAGTCTGTGTCCCTGGACTCTTCAGCTGATAATGTGGGAATGCTTAGTCAATGTGGTCATCAGCAGAGTAACTAAAAACTCGCCTACAAGTAATCTCACTCAATTCTCACAACTTTGTCAGGCAAGTGTAAAAAGGCTGTTTTATAGATGAAGGAATGGAGGCACAGAGGATGGGGGTCTGTACTCCAGGTTGCAACTATCAAGTGGCAGAGGTAGGATCTGAACTCAGATCTAACTAAGGCCATTCCCAGTCTGCCAGAATCACTAAATTTAAGTTTGGAGGCTGGCCTAGCTGTGACTGGAAGCTGGTACCCCTGCCTGTCATCTGCCCCCTGGTCCTGCAGGATCCTGGAGTGTGAGGTGTTGGCCCTGTGCCCTGGGCACCCCGGCCAGCCTCCTCTGCACCCATAGCCAGCTGTCACCTCTACCTTCAGCCACTGGATATTGATCTCCCCATCCTCGATCTGCTGCCATAGCTGCTTGGCCACTGTCTTCTCGTCTCCACGATCTACAGCAGGTGCAGGTACTTCTGCATCAGCGCTTCATGCTCCCTGGCCAGGGTCTGGTGGCTGTGGACAGACAGACATGGTAAGACACTGTCTTCTTGTCCCCGAGAGATCCAAGCAGAAGTGGGGGTCCCCCTCTAACTGCAATTAGAAGATCCTGACTCCCAGACATGGTGCACAGGGCCTTGACCTGGCAGCTGTGATGTTACCAACTGCTCTGGCCCCTTCTCCAACTCCTGTCTCACACTCTGACCTCTAGCTCCTGTAACTGATCCTGTTCTCTCCCCTCCCCCTCCAATCCACCCCCCAGGCCTTTGTACAGGCTAATTCTCTTGTTAAGGGTAATGCATCTGGTAACTTTAAGTTAAAGTCAACACTCAAAAGTAACAACAAAGCCTGGATGACAGCACATCTGTTTATAGCACGGTTCACTGAATATTTTGATCCCACTGTTGAGACCTACCTCTCAGAGAAAGAGATTCCTTTCAAAATATGACTACTCACTGGCAAGTACTGTGATTCCCATGGAGAGACTGAGGCTGGTGTGTACCCCCCTCCACACACACACAGAAGTTAGGAAAAGTCTTATGACTCACATAATAGAGGTCTCCAAGGAGAGCAGGGCCAGAATCTCAAGCAGCTCTGAAATGGCTTGTGGGAGCAAGGAAATAAGCCTGGCCTGGGTTTTTATTGTGGTTGGGGGTTTTAAACAAATAATATTCAATGACATTTGTCAAAGGTGGTAAGGCATATTTTATTCAGAACCACTGTGATATGCAGAGACCACCGTGATGGGATTCACAGCGGGGGAGAAATGAGATTGGGCTCGCCTCTGAATGCAGCATGGGCAAGTGGGAATTCATGGCCAGGCAGCATGGTGGGGGTAAAGGGATGGAAAATTACTAAGAGAAACTCAAGTGTTGGGGTTTCTGGCTAACCTGACCTAACAGAATTCTTACCAAAGACAGGCCAGAGTGATCAGACACCGCCTGAGGGACAGTGGAGGAGGAGGAGGAGCCTGAGCAGATCTCGAGGGTGATCAGACATACGGGTGTGGGTTCTGGTTGAACTGACTTTGCAAGCTTCTTGCTAAAACTGGATTTTGCAAGGAAGTGCACAGACAGGCCTACAAGAAGGTTCAGGGGCCTGACTAAAGTTTGGTCAAAGCAAGAAATCTTTGCCAGGGGTGAGACCAGGGAAAGACTTCTGCACACAGACTAGGACTTGTGTGGTTGGATCTGAAGCCAATGCCAGAGAACAGAGCCTCTGGACTTGCTCCTCAGCTTGTCCAGGTGTGGACACAAGAGGAATATAGAGAGGAGAGGCGTAAGCTGTCAGCACACATCAAAAATTGCTGAGTCTGACCGCTCATTACAAGGACAAGCATGAGTACAAAAATCTGCATTCACAATGCCTTTTTTTATACAAAGAACCATCAACAGGAAGCTCAAGAATGATCAGAACTGTGCACTGGGGGTGGCTGAACTAACAGCACTGGAGGGGACCCAGAAATGTTGGCAGTGACTCTTCTGAGGTTAGACTTTTCTATCTTACAGATTTATCTAATATAAACAGAAATTTACACATATCATGTTTTCCCATTTAATAGTTTTTCTTTAATTTTAACTTCTGTACATAGGAAACCATTCTAAGATTTACTTCCTTTAGCACACTAATGGTTGCAAAAGAGTAACCATACAAAATGAAATTTTCATATCTCTCGTGAACTAAAAGGACAAGCTACATCCTAGTTTGTCTTCCACTGTGTCTCACACAGGCAGTATTTTCAGGAATCAGTGGCATATTATAATGCAATAAGGGTTTGGGTTTAGCTCCTTGAACATAGTGGGATTTGTTTGATTAATTTTCTTCACATCAATTAGAATAGAAATTCCATTGTTTTAGCTTTTTAAATCTCAATGTTCTCTAGGGACACGCACATGCAAACACTGATGTAAAAATGAAAAATTCACCTGAAAACTTCAACACATTCATTTCACATCTTGAGATTCTCTTGCCTAAAAGCAATTCTATTTAGTTCTACAATTTTCTTGCCTTACTGACATTCTATCTCTCCATCAATTCACATTTTTAAGGCCAAGAGACTCAAAATGTTATTTCTCATACAGGAAATAAAATTACAAAGAGCTAAGGGAAACCAGAAGCACAGGACTGCACTGTTCAAGCGATACAGGAATCCAAAGGAAAGAAACACAAATATTGGACTCAGCACAGATAAGCAGCCTTCTTCCCACAGGACAGAAGGAAAGCCACATGCAGAAAGGTAAACACATTCTAAACTCTCCTGGTAGAGACAGAAGCCCTGGAATGGGTCAATCCCTTGTGCAGAAGGTTGGGGACAACTGAGCAGCGACAGGAATGGACTCTGGGAGCACACACACCCTCCTCTGCCTGGGGAGGAAGAGAAGGGCTCCCTCTCTCAGCTTCCACTCTCACAAGTGAGGAGAGTGTCGGCAGGATGCAGTTTCAGGTTGTGACTCAAATGAACCTTAAACTCATAAACTCTAATCCAGACATGGAACTCCTGACATTCAGACTTTCTCAATGTGCACAAATTACACTCTGCAGGCACCTGCACTGTGGGTGCAAAACTCCACCCTATGTGTAGACACAAGCCCAAGGGGAGCACAGGGATGACCTCAGGAAGGGCAGCAACTCCCACCCCTGTGCAGGTGCCTTTCCAGCTTTCCGGGGCTCTGCAGCTTCTCTCAGCAGAAAGTCTCCTTCTGCAGTGGATATGAGCAGAGAGGATATGCAGGAAGAACGTGTGGGCCCTCAAGTACTTCCCTGTGCAGGTTCAATGGGGGTTTAGCTTAGAGACACTGACCCCAGGCCTCTGCTCCCAGTCACGATGCTTTGGACCAAAGTGATCTTGTAAATGGCACACCCAGTGTTGTAGAATCCAGCAAATTCACACAAACCTACAGTTTAATGGAAAGGAGAGAAGAAAGTTGTAAAGCATTTTTCTAGTTCAACAAGAAAAGCCACATGTATTTATTACTTTCAGAAAATAATATTAATTAACTGTTATTTCCGTGGCAAGACATTGTTTTATAAACAATTAATCATATTTAAAACTTGCTGTTCAAGTGTAAGCCCTGGAATTCCATTTGAAAACACGGCATCCCATAGAAAAGAAAAGAACTAACAATATGACTGCACACTCTCAGGGGAGGCAGAAAGAGAAAAAATAATTTTTAACACATTCAATGTAATACTAGAATCTTTTTTTTTTCTGAAATTTACCTATTTGTTGCCTCTTTGGAAATATTTTATACTCCTTTTCAAGCCCACTGATTACATAAACTTTAACTTTTGAAAACTTGAGGCTCCACTAAGTGAGTAAATCTTTTCAAGGTGACAAACCCATGGAAGGGCAGTGCAAACAGGCCAGAACACCCAAGAAAGTTTGCCCAGAGGAACCTCCACTCCAGGGCCTTCCCATAGGATGTCTGTGCCAGAAGCAAGACTGGGAGTGGTACAGGGACTTCATAGGATAGATTCCAGGGGGCCATTCTCTGCTCTTCTCTCGTGGAAAAGAGCGACAGACATAATATAAATCTCACAGTCAACTCAGCCAAAACCAAACTCCCAACATCTCCCCACCAAGCAGGACCGCCCCCAGTCTCCCCAGCTGAGTCTCTTATTTCTTGGCTCAGGCCATAAACTCAGCACCGACTTCAACTCCTCCCTCCCCAGCCCCACCCCTCACCACTTCCCATCTGTACACAGTCCTACTATCTCGACATCCAAACACACCCAGAATTCAACCTCCTCTCTCCACCCTGACCTAAATCTCCAAGGCCTCTTGCCTGGCTTATTGCAACAGCCCCTTAACTGGTCTCCTTGCCTCTGCCCCGGCCCCTCTGTGGTATATTCTCAACAGAGCAGCCAGATCGACTCTGCTAAACATATGTCCAGCCATGTTACTCCTCCTTTCAAAACCTTCCAGAGGGTCACCATCTCATTCAGAATAAATAAACACCCGAGTCCTCAATATGACCAACAAGGACCGACAATTGGGGCCAAGTCACCACTCTGCCTCCAGCTCCTGCTGCCCTCACCGGCTGTACCCTGGCCACACTGGCCTCCTTGCTGTGCCCAGAGCAGGACACTTGCCCTTCCTTCTGCACTGCTTTTGGGCCTTGGTCAAAACCTACCTCTGCAGTGAGACCTTTCCTGGCCCTCCTGGCTACAACTCCACCCCCTTCCAGCCTGGCACACATCACTCTCCCACATGAGCCACACCATTGGTGTCACATCTAGAATGTCACCCAGGGCATGCTTTTTGTGTTTTCTTCACTTCTCTGGCCCCAGGGTCTAGAACAATGCATGACACAAACCTTGAACTCAATAAGAAATGTAGCTTAATGAATGGATAACTATAAAAACAACCAGGAACTGCCTAACCCTTTGGCAAGGAAGGCCAAATCTGTAAGAACACCAGGGGCCAGGGGAGGCTGGTCCATTAATCAGCCCTAAAAGGACGCAGAGCATCATGTTATAAAGAAAACTCCCCACCACATCCTACAAATACCATACATGTTTTTATCAGCATCAACAGAGGCTTTCAAACGCCAACACCTTTTCTACTTTGAAGCAGCCTTCAGTGTCCCATTACCACTCATCACGTGCCTTCTCCTAACTTTAACATGATGACTTTCATATCTAAGGTAATATGACTGACATTAAACCGTGTTTCCTACCTTAATCAAGTCTCTCCTGGTAATGGTCGTAGGTATGCAAGCAGTAATAACCTGAGAACAGATGGAGAAGTAAATAATTCTATTCCTTCCCCCACCCTGTGCCCACAGCAAACAGTACAACACTGTCTGATTCTTTTCCTTTTTTAAACAAACTTCACCACAAATACATCTGCTGAACATGCTCCTTTGGAAGTCAGGGCTACTGTTTCCTCCAGCCACCTAACACGTTTAAGTGGCCAGATGCCACAAACCATTGAAATATTGCCTACAAGTCTACTATACAGTTCCCAAACTGAGATTTCAGTAAACTTATGTTGCAGCTGCCAGGAAAAGAAAAAGGAAGCCAAAACAATGCCATCCATGGAGACAGGTGGAATTAAACCAAATGGAAGCCTTCCTTGACAGATGCAGGGATACTTGAAAGCAAATCACTCCTTACAAGGAATGAGGGAACTAAAATTGCTGTGGGAAGAAAAAGAAAGCCCGTGTACAAATGCTTTCAAGGCAACTTGCAAAAATCCAAAATATCTTGCCAGCAAAAATTAATGAACTGTCTCCTCTGGAGCAGAAGCATGCTAGTGATAGTGCTCAGGGCAGGCCACCCCAAGATGCACCACTCTGGCATGCAGATTATTTTGAACTGAAGACAATAAGGACTCAGAACACTCAGGAAGAATATTTGAGTTTCCCCTCTCAAACTGCCTAAAGAATTTAACATAGAAGACCTGTTTCAGGAAGGAGCCAATGTCATATGATGGCTGTAATAGAATGTAAAATAGATGTTACAATAGGAAAGGCACCCAAAAGCCCATTTTATCAAAATTTCTGTCTCTCCCTGGCCACAGTCTCTATAGCTTGCCCTGAAAAGAGTTGTCAGACAAACATTTGCATTTCTATCTCCATGTGAATTGTCTTCTTCCCTTCTGAAATCCCAAACCACTTCCCCTCCAACACCTTCCATGCCTTTAGCTACAATACAATACTTAAGCAAGCAGCTTAGACAGAATGATGAGCTGCTCATTCCCGAGTTTCTCCCATGTATACATGTTATTAAACTCGGTATTATTTTGTCCTGCTAACCTGTCTTTTCATTATTTGGGCAGCCATAAGAACCTTAAGGGAAAGGGCAGAGGAGGATTCTCCCTCCTGCCCAACACTAGCATTGACCAAAGCACCAATACCCCATCCCTGCCCCCCAACACATTGTATTAGGACCCCAAGAAGTTAAGGCCCAATGACATGGATTGTTTGTCTTTCTCATCAGAGAAAAAGAAGTTGGAATGATCTGTCAACAAAATCATGCGTGTGTTGTGAGCAATGGAGTAGGTTCCTCCCCTGCAGCCTACAACATAACTTCAGAGGAGTTAGAGAGCTTCCACTTCTTAACTCCAGGAGGGGAAGGAAAAAGCCTCCCAAGAACAAGCGCCTCAGCCCCACTCAGTACCCCACCTCCCCTCCCTGATGCCCCACTGCCCATCCCACCCCAGTGGCTGTGGGCCTGTCAGGCCAGTGCCCCAGCCTGCTCGGCTCCACCCCTTCCCTCCGTGACTCCCCACTGCCCCTGGCGCCAACCCTCCCCTCCCTGATGCCCCACTGCCTCTCATTCCCCAGCGGCCATGGGCCTGTCTGGCCAGCACCCCAGCCCTGCCCAGCGCTGCCCCTTCCCTCCCCAAACCCCCACTGCCTCTCTCACCCCAGCGGCCGTGGGCCTGTCAGGTGGGCACCCAGCCCTGCCCGGTGCCACCGCTCTCCTCACCGACGCCCCACTGCCGCTCCCCAGCAGCCATGGGCCTGTCTGGCCTGCGCCTGAGCACTGAGAGTGGAGAGAAAGAGTGACCAGACCTGCAGAGACCAGGCTGTCAGACACACCAGTCTCACTACGGAAGCCACCCCTGCCCACTGCACGAGGACTGGCTCCACCCCACGGCCTCGCTCCAAACTGCGCCGGCAGCCGAGGGCCCAGGCAAGTGCAGCCTCCTAGGCCCCCAGCGTGGGTGTGCTCTCACCCGCGTCCCTCTTCCCACTGCCCCAGAGAATGAGCACAACGCGATGGGCAGCCGCTGGGGCCAATCTGGTGGAGCAATGTGGGCGGGGCTGGAAGCAGGCGGAAGTGTGTTGTTCGCCATCTTGACGTACGGCGATTCCCCTCGCGGAGGGCCAGCTGCACTCTCGCTCCGCCAGCCGCGCTCTCGCTCCCCGGCAGTCTGCATCCTTCACTCAGAACACCACAGCAGCGACCCATCAGGACAGCCGAACAAACGAGTTTGGGCAGCGCAACCCTGGGGTGGGCGCATCATCCGGCATTTTGCCTAGGCCTGCAGGCACGGCCATCTTGCTTTACTGAGGACGGACAGGCGCACGCCGCCATCTTGCCGACCTGCGGGGCGCGGGGACCAGCTCCCAAGTGCTGCAGAGTGTCTCTGCAAGCCCTTAACCTTGTGGCTGTGGGGTGGTGAGAAGGGGGCCACAGCATGGTGGCACGACAGCCTGAGGCCTGGGATGGTGATCGCTGCACTGTTGCGAACTGCTCCCACTGCTGGGCAATGAGGAGAAACTGCTGTCGCCTTCCACAGGTAACTGGCCGCCGCCACCTGGTCAGCCTCCCTCGTGGTTCAGCTTGAGGCAGGCAGCACTCTGTGACCGGGGCCTTAGGGCCAGTCCAGCGGGTGAGTCAGCACCGGGCACTGTGTGGCCTTGGTCTGTGCCACCATCTCTGTTCTGGGTGCCTCGGGCCGCTGCAGTCTCCCCATGGCCACTGGCACCAACCTTATGGCCTCCACCACCCTCTCAGTCCCACCCCATGACCACCCTGCTCTCCATTGATTTGGCTGGAGCCAACAATGTTGAGAAACAGGGTATTCTAGAAATACTCTTCCTTAGGTCACTATCTTCTGGCATTTGCTGTGACTTTTCTGCTCTTTTGATGGCCAGGAGCCTGCCTTGTTCTGTGTGATAAAGAATGTAGCTGAGCAAATGCAGCTTGTACCTGCTGGATGGATAAACCTTCCAGTTGCTCTGTTGCTAGAAGAGTCCTGGCAGTGCAGGGAAAGGTGGCTCTGCACTGGAGGTGTGTCTTGGAGAGGCATCTGACAGCATACTCTGCATCTGACAGCATCCTGGGTGGTGGAGGGCACGGCCCACTCCTCACCCGGGGGCTTACCCTGGGGACTCGGGGAAGGGGCTCCTCTCTTCACTTCTTCCTTGGGCTCCCATAGCATGGTGAGGAGTTTGCCTGCCCCCTGGCCTGGCTCCCTTCATGAGGGCTTCTGGAATTCAGCCAGTTCAGTGAGTTCTTTCCTGCAGACTCTGCAGTAGAGGTCCCAGAACAGTGCACTGAAGACATGTTACTTTGAAAATCTCCTGGCAGATCCTTTTGTCTTGCACTGCAGGTTCTTGTTGAATTTTGAAAGATCTGAATGCCACTTGTTGTCTGTAGAATTATTGAAGGTTTATAGTGGTTTGTTCTAAGTCAGAAGTTGTTACAATCTATCCAAAGAGCTAGTAACATGAGCTTGTTTCAGAGGTCAGCCACCATGATTTCTTGACAGTTCCTTCAGAGCCTGTGTCCCAAAAGTTTTGTTACTGTTTTTGAGAATGAGGCAAAGCACTGCAGAGAAGGTTGCTCTTGACATGTGTCATGGTCTAATGTGGTCTGGGGGCAAAGGAGGTGGAGGTCCTTTGGTAACTAGTCATAAGCATTGAGAAACGTTAGAAAGTCATGTTGCTTGGAACTCCCTGAGGACCTAGTATCCATCTGGTCTGGTCCACAGTAGCCTCAGGGGTTTAGATGACATCAGGTGGAGCAAAAAGCCCTTGAGAGAGACCCCCCCAACCCCCTACATGCACAGTTTGGTCTAAATAGAGATTTTACATTAATGAGGAGAAGAGATTATGAAGTGTCTTGGTCAGTACTTTCCAGGATCTGGTTGCTTGGTACAGGGAGCAGCTTTCCTCCTGGTAGTAGGATGACAGGAGGAACACAGAACCACAACCCTTGGGGCTCACCTTCTCTTGGCAGAAGTCCTGCATCCTCAGCTGCTTGAGCAGAGCTGGGACCAGGCGTACTGCTGAGTGCCTGCGAGGCTCTGCTGGCTGACACTTGGCCTGGCTTTGAAAGAGGGGGACCAACCCTCCCCGTTTTAGCACCCAAAGTCCTGCATCCCAGGCACAGCAGGAGGGTTGGGCAGCCATGAGTTTCTAGGAACTATTTCTGAGGCTTCCTGAAGCCTTTCTTGTTGTCTTGGTGCCATCCTGTGCTCTCTGCCTGAGCGTCTGTGTCCCTGCAGGGCACTTAGCACAGCCTGGGAGGAGGTCTTCACCTTTCTTCCTTCTCTGCCCTACAGACGGTCAGCTCCTTAAGGTAGACAGTGGGTCTTTCATCTTTCTATTCCAGTAATAACTTGCAAGCAGAAGGTGTTCCTTACATCTTTACTAAAGGTTTAAATGGGTAAAGTGGCTACAGGTGTGGGTGTTCCCAAAAACACTTGTTTTGCTTCTATAGTTGATTATTTTAGGGGTAGACATTTAATTCTTTTTAATTACTTTTTCATTTATCCTTGCAAGCTCCACATAAAAAGCTCAAAACATCTGGTTCAGTGGTTAAAAGCTGTTCACAGGGATGACTGGACCCCACTAAGCATTCTTTCATCTGTAGTGAACATTTCACCAAAAAAAGCTCTTGGACAGGCTGGAGGGTCAGTACTACATGCTCAAGCCACGGCCATGCACTCCATCTTCCACCTGACTGAGAAGGAGGGGCTGGAGGCCGTGGCTACCCCAGGAGAAAGGACACCAAGATAGCCACCGGGGGCCTGAGGAACATGCGAGTGAAGCAGATGGGAAAAGAGCTGCAAGTTCATCGTTGTCCTTGAGGGAAAACCTGAGGGCCCAGCTGGGGTCCCGCAAGTTGAAGGGAGCCACTCTGCAAGGTGAACCTGCACACAGGGATGCCCAAGAAGCTGCCAGTCAGGAGCAGGTGCAGAGTCGCTGGAAGGAACTCCAGGAGACAGTGTGGCCTCCACAGCATCAGGCAGCCAGGAAGATGCAAACACGTCTGCTGTAGATGCTGGTGATGAGACTCTCCTCTTCCCTGCCAGGGCCTCTTAAGTAAGAGAGGCATTTCTGTGGGTGACTTTATCCCTCAGAATCTGGGGTGTGCAGAGTTATTGGCTGGCAACCTTCTTACAGTTTCTTCTCAGAGCACATTCGAGAGAGGCCATCTGTTCCCCGAGAGGCTGTTGACCGAAAGAGGCTGAAGAGAGATGTGGAGCCCAGCTGCAGCGGGACCAGCCTTGAGCCTGAGAAGGGCTTGGCCCAAAGCCCCCAATTTCATCATTCACAATGATGCCTCAGAAACCCTCCCAGAGCCCCTCCACCCTCCAACAGATGTCACCCCGAAGCCAGCTGCAGAAGATGTGCAGGGCGAGCACAGCGACACCAGCCCCAGGTCCCTCAGCAGGGTCATCCTGTCAGTACTGGGGCCCAAGAACTCCTCAACTCACTGCACTCCTACTGCTTCTGCTTCCAGGGGAGCAGGAGCTCAGGTGCCGCCTGCGGGAGCACGTGGATAGAATGGCGAGCTGAAGACGGGAAGCCACCAACAGCCAGGTGCACATGCTGCAGGAGGAGCTGGATGAGCTGAAGGGAGGGGGCTCCCTGCCTGAGCAGCCTGCTGCCCCCAGCGAAGGTCAGTCGCAGGGCTCGGGGCTCCCCCACTGCCTGCTTCTCATGAGGGGTTTCCTGTTCTGCAGCAGACGGCCCCTGAGCACTTCTGTGCACAGCATGCCTGCTGCTGTCCTGGGAGAATGCTCTGCTGGTAGCCGCCCCTCACAGACAGGGAGACCAGGCTGCAGAGCTCACCCCGCTTGCTCTAGAGCACTCAAGAGGCAGCAGTAGTTGTCAGGGTTTAGCAGGTGGGAAAGGAGGCATTGCAGGTCAGCTGGGAAAGCCAGACCTACCCAATGAACGGTGCCTGGATCATTGGTTTTCCACTTGAACAGGAGAAAATCAGCTTCTGTTGCATCCCTCACACGAATGTAAATTCCAATGAGTTAGGATCCGAATGTGAAATAAAATCGACATAGTAAATGATTAGAAAAGTTATAGGAGACTCTTAAAGTCGTGGGGAGGTTCTTTCCATTCATGTTTTAATGAATATCCTTGAACTGAAGTCATTTTGAACATTTTAATAATTTCTTTAAATTTGGAAACATCTTTTTGAGTAGAATACATTCTCTTTTGTAAAAATTAAAACACTAGAGAAATACGTAAGCTAAGAAGTGGTAAAAAGTCCTATATCTCATCTACCTCCCAACTTTTATTCCTTGTCGGTAGTAAAATTTGGTGTGTAATCTCCTCAACTGTTCCCTGTGCTTTACATGCATATTTCTCCACCTGTACGAATAGGTTGGATATATTTTTGGTGTGTTTATTGGCTATGTTTATGTTTTTCCCACTCTTTTACAATTTAGTACTTGTAAACATTGGTCTCTCGATATTCCTTACATATTGAGGGTACCATCTTTTGCTTGTTATACATCCATGGAAAGCATTTCCCTACCACATTGTTCATTTAATCTGAATCAGTGCTTGTCTTCTCAGATGTCAGTAACACTTCAGGAGGGAAATGGTTCTAATGTGACAGGCTGTTCAAGACCTCCAGGACCCCCAGGGCAACAACCATTAGGACAACCCAAAACAAGAAAGAAAACCCATCCTGCGTGTTTCCAGCTGCATCCTGGGGGAAGGACAGCTCCAGTTGAGGACCGCTGATGTCTTGGTCATAGTTATCTGCTATGATCTTCTATCACGTTAAAGCTGTTTCTGTAGTTTGTCCTACCTGATGATACAGTTTGGTGTCTTTGTCTGTTCCTTTTGGTCAGGCTGCACAAGGTTTCTCACTGTTACAGGTCTTTCCGGAGAGCCAGCCCATTGCTTAGGTCTACGTTGTTGTTCCCACCTCATGAATCCTCACTTCATTCTGCTGTTGTTAGTTTTATTGTGGTGTTGTTCTGGCTCCTGGAGGGAAGGCCTCAGCTTCTTCTTGTAGAGTTGATATTCTCTGATACCTGCAGTGGAGGCTGTGTCCCTTCTTCTGTCCCTTAGTTCCCACGCCATGGATTTGCCTCATGCTGCTCTCATTGCTGTTCATTTCTAAAGAGTTTGTCTTGTCTGTCTGGATCCCCTGTGTAACCTGAGAGATTTAGAAGGGTGTGGACAGATTTTCAAGTGATATGTTGGGGGAGGGGAGCCAATATTTTGTGATTATTTTTTACTTTTATTGCTTTAAGTTCCGGTAATATGGTCACTTGTAGATTTCTGCTTTTTGGACTCCTTAGAGATTTCATTGTGGCTTAGCACACAGTCCATTGTGGTGACTGTTTCATTGTGGTTTGAGAAGAATGTTTCCTCACCACTAGTTTCTTATGTTGTTGTCCCTCAGGCTGAGGCTGGATCTAGCTTTCTTGTGTTTGTCAACAGATCTGTTTCCTAACTTACTGTATCACTTGACCTGTGGATTTCTAAGAGAGGTAAGGTAGGTTTCCCTGTGATTCTGGAGGTGCCTGTATCTTCTTGTTTGTCCAGTTTTGCTTTATGTTTCAAGATCATATTGTTAGGTGCATAAGTGTTCCTGACAGTTATCAACACAGAAAACCCCTATTTGTTCCATTTAAAGTCTTATTTCTTTATCTCCTTATTTTCAACCATTTTATATACCTTTATTTTATAACTATATTTTAACTCAACTTGAGCACCTTCATGTTTTTATAGAGCAATTTGATCCATTTACAATGGTGATTATTGATAAATTGGAATTTGAATCTACCCTTTAATTTCATTTTTAATTTGTTAGGCTTTCTCATGATTTTTCTCTTCTTCTAGTGGGTGTCTTTCAGGATTTAGGAACAACGATTTCTGCCTCTCTTTCTGTAAATGCTTAGACTTGATCATTCCTGGGTTCTACACCCCCAGCTCATCTCTTTCCACTCCCCAGCTTGAGACTGTCTGATCTTAGTTCTGTGTTCTTATTTTCCCCATCAAGCAGCCATGATATGATGTAAGTATACGTTTTATTGGTTACTTTGTTCACCACTATTTATTGTATCCAACGTTTTCCTCTTTCTTGGAAATATTTGATGCTATTTAGGAACTCATATGACAGGAAAATTTTGAGAGGAATCGAGTCTGAGATACTCCTTAGGTGCTGATGCTGGGGAGCTAGCACCTAAGCTCTTAAAGTTGCATTGGTGTGTCTGCAGAATCAGGATGATGTCAGAGATGTTTAAACCCATGGAATTGAACGAGGTTTCCTGGAGACACTGTAGCTGTAGAAGGGACTAGGGCCCAGCCTAGGAACAGGCAGTTTTTGCAGAGGTGCAGCTGAAGAGGGTTCAGGAAAGGAGACTGAAAGAGTGGAGCACAGAGTCACAAGAGTCACAAGGGGAAAAGGGTATTGCAGAAAGGAGGGGTGCTCAGCTGGGTGGGATACAGCTCTGATCAGAATGGAGAAAAGATGGCTGAACTCGGCCACATGGGATCATGGGTAACCTCAGTCTCCTTGAGAGGGTGGGTATGAAGCTGGGTCTACAGTGGGTAAAGGTGGGCCATGGGAGGGCTGTAGAGACGAGGCACTTTACTTAAGAGGTTTAGCCATGAAGGGGAGTCGGAAAGTGGACAGTAGCCAAAAGGGAGTATGGGTCCCTGGGAGAGTTTTGTTTGTAAGGTGGAGATGAGCTAGCAGGTGTCTGTGCCGCAGGTAGGACTGGATGGAAAGGAGGAGCTTGAGAGCCCGGGAGGAGCTTGCTGGGCCCTGAGGAGGTGCAGGGCTGGGCTCCACCACCTGGGGAGGCACAGAGAGCAAGAGGGCAGATGTGCTGGTGGAAAGGGCGCCCTGTGCCTCTGCTCCTGTAATCCTGGAGCATGAGGTGGGCAGTGGCTGGGAGTAGAGGGGCGATGCAAGATGTGTTAGATGAGGGGCAGGGGGAGGAGGGGGAGGGAGAGAGGGCACCCTGGCTTGGTCTCCATGGCCAACACGGAGCTCCCCAATGGGATCCCCGGTCACCAGCTGCTGTCTCTCTTTGATGTCTTCTTCAAAATTTTGGCTCTCTTGATGGTTCCCAGGGCTATTATGAGTTTTTTCATCAATGAAAGAATCTTTGGGTCATTTTTTAGGGATTTTATGTCAAAGGGGCTCTACATGTGTTTATTCAATCCATCATCTTTACCCAATCCCTTTGTTTTTGGACAGATTCTGTACAACAAAGGAGCCAGGCCAGTGGCCTGCAGGATTCAAGGATTAAGACGTTTGCCCTCCAGAAAGCCAGTGCTGATTAGCATTCTCACAAGACGTGTTGCTGTCTCCCTGAGCCCACTCTAAGTGTGGTTGTCACGATGTTGTAAATCCTAGGGCAGTCCTATCAGGGCCCATCATTAACATTTCTGTGACCAGTGAAGGCGAACATTTTTCCATGTTCATTATCTGTCATTTCCCAGACTGTGCTGTTGCCTGCCTTCCTCACTGAGCTCCAAACCTTCCTGATGGAACCAGGATGTTCACTCTCTATCCAGTGTGATTGCACGTTCCTTCAGTGTGCCCCTTGTGTACTTCCTTCAAAAATATCTGTTTACTTCAAATTCTTTGATTCCTTCTACATATAATCTAGATTTAAACTGGAGCTTTAAAAATGTTTTATTGTGGAAAACATTGAACACACACAAATTAAAGAGATAATTGTGATAACACCCCATGTCCCTGTTACTCAGCTTCAATGTTTATCAGTATTCTGATATTCTTGTTTCCTCTATATTTCTACCCACTCCCTACCTTCCATTGATTAATTTTTAATTAATAGATTGTTTTTTAGGAAAGTTTTAGATGGACAGAGAAATTCAGCAGATAGTGCAGAGCATTTCTCCCTTCTCCCCACAGTTTCCCCTGTTGTTAACATCTTGCATGACCACCTGTGTTAGTGCGGTTCATTCCTCACAAGTGAGGAGCTGATGCGGATACAGTGTTTGTAACCAAGTCCGTGGTTTACATTAATGTTCACTGTCTCACTGTCACATACTTGGTTTTTGACAAATGCATGATCTCATGTATCCACCATGACAGTATCCTACAGAAGAGTTGGATTGCCCTAAATTCCCTGCGCTCTGCCTCTTCATCCCTTGCCTTCCAACTCCTGGCAACACTGATCTTTCTACTGTTTCTATAGTTTTGCCTTGTCTAGAATGTCGTGTAATTGGAATATATGAAAACTATGGAACAGAGTATATAGCCTTTTCCACTTGGGTTCTTTCACTTAGCAATATGTATTTAAGAGTCCACTATGTCTTTTTGTGGTTTGATAGCTAATTTCTTTTTTTTTCCTTTTATATATTGAGTTAAAATATACATAACAAAAAGTGTGCTATCTTAACCATTTTTAAGTGTATACTTCAGTGGCGTTAAATACATTTACGCTGTTGCACAATCACCGCCATTCATCCCCATAACTCTTATAAATCTGAAACTCTATACCTATTAAACAATAACTCTTCCTTCTCTCCTCCCCCTAGCCCTTGCCAGACACCATTCCACTTTCCATCTCTGTGATTTTGACTACTCTCAGTTCCTCGTGTTAGTGGAATCATACAGTATTTATCTTTTGTGACTGGCTTATTTCTGTTAGCATAATGTCCCCAAGATTAATCCATGTGTAGCATATTGCAGAATTTGCTTCTTTTGTAACACTGAATAATATTCCGTTGTATGGATATACTGCATTTTGTGTATCCATTCATGCGTCAATGGACACTGGGGTTGCTTCCACGTTTTAGCTATTGTGAATAATACTGCTATGAACATGGGTGTACAAATATCTCTTCAAGGCTCTGCTTTCAGATCTTTTGGGTGTATATCCAGAAGTGGAATTGCTAGATCACGTGATAATTCTATGTTCAATTTTTTTGAGGAACATCCATACTGTTTTACGTAGCAGCTGCACCATTTTACTGTCCTATCAACAGTGTACAAGTGTTCCCTTCCACCGCATCTTGGCCAACACTTGTTTTCTGTCTTTTCCATAGCACTCATTGTAGTGGGTGTGAGGTGGTGTCTCATTGTGGTTTTGATTTGCATTTCCCTAATGATTAGTGGTGTTGAGCATCTTTTCATGTGCTTATATGCCATTAATAATTCTTTGGAAAACTGTCTCTTCAAGTCCTTTGCCCATATTTGAATTGGCTTGTTTTTAAGTTGTTTAGTTTTAGGACATCTCTGTATATTCCGGGTACCAGTCTCTTGTCAGAAATATGATTTGCAAATATTTTCTCCCACTCTGTGTGTTGCCATTTTACTCTATGGACAGTGCCTCTTGATGTATCAACTTATAAAATTTTCATGGAGTCCAATTTGTCCATTGTTTTTCTTTTGTTACTTGTGCCTTTGGTGTCATATCCAAGAAATCATTGGTAACTCCGGTATCATAAAGATTTTGTCCTATTTTCTTCTAAGAGTTTTCTTATTTCAGGTCTTACATTTATATCGTTGAGTTAATTTTTGTATATGGTGTTGGATGAGGGTCCAAGTTCATTCTTTTGCATGCAGATATCCATTTTTCCCAGTACCATTTGTTGACAAGAAACCTTTCTCCATTGCATGGTCTTGGCACCCTTGTCAAAAATCACTTGACCATATATGTGAGGGTTTATTTCTGGGCTTGCTATTCTATGCCATTGGTCTCTATGTCTGTCTTTATGACAATGCCATACTATTGATTACTGTGGCTTTGTAGTAAGTTTTGAAATCATGAAGTGTGAGTCCTCCGGTTTTGTTCTTCTTTTTCAGGATTGTTTTGGCTATTCTGAGTCACTTGAGATTCCATGTGAATTTTAGGACGAGTTTTTCTATTTCTGCAAAAAACATCATTAAGATTTGGATAGGGATTACATTGAATCTGTAGACTTTTTTGGGTAATATCGACACTTTAACAATAGTAAACCTTCCAATCCATGAATATGGGATGTGTGTCCATTTATGAATGTCTTCTTTAATTTCTTTCTGAAATGTTTTGTAGTTTTTATGGTGCAAGCCTTTCACCTCCTTGGTTAAGTTAATTCCTAAGCATTTTATTCTTTCTGACATAAATGAATCGTTTTTGTAATTTCCTTTTCAGAGAGCTCCTGGTTCATGTATAAAAATGCAACTGATTATTGTATATTGACATTGTATCCTGCTGCTTTCCTGAATTCATCTGTTAGATTAAACGGCTCTTTGTGGAGTCTTTCAGATTTTCTACATATGAGATGATATCATCTTCAAACAGAGACTATTTTACTTCTTTCTTTCCAATTTGGATGCCTCTTATTTATTTATTTTTATTGCCTCATATTTCTGGCTTGAACTTTCAGTACTGTGTTGAATAGAAGTGGTGAAAGTGGGCATCCTTGCCTTGTTCCTGAACTTAGAGCTTTCAGGAAAATCTTTCAGTCTTCCATCACTGAGTATTATGTTTACTGTGTGATTTCCCTCCTATTCCTTATTTCTTGAGTGTTTTATCATGAAACAGTGTTGAATTTTGTCAAATGGTTTTTCTCCATCAATGGAAATGGCCATGTTTTTTCCCCTTCATTTTCTTGATGTTGCATATTACATTGATCGATTTTTGTATGTTAAACTACCCTTGTATATCAGGAATAAATTTCACTTGATGGTAGTGTATAATTCTTTTAATATGCTGTTGAATTCAGTTTGCTAGTATTTTCTTGAGGATTTTTGCCTGTATGTTCATCAGGGGTAATGGTGTGTAATTTTATTTTCTTTTAGTGTCCTTGTCTAGTGTTGGTATCAGGGTAATGCTGGCATCATAAAATGAGTTTGGAAGCGTTCCCTCTTTTTCAATATTTGACAGAGTGTAATAAGGCTTGTTTTTAAAACTTCTTTATATGTTTGGTAGAATTCACCAGTGCAGTCATCTGGTCCTGGGTTTTACTTTGTTGAGAGACTTTTTTTTTAGATTTCTTGAAATATTAGTGGCATATAACACATGTAAGCTTTAGGTGTTCAAAATGATGATTTGTAAAAGGATTACCACAATAGGGTGAGTTAGCACCTCCCTTCCCTAACATAATTAACTTGTTTTTTCTAGTGATCACTTTTAAGATCTACTCTCTTAACAACTTTCAAGTCTATAATATAGTATTTTTAATTATGGTCACCATGCTGTACATTAGATCCCCAAATCTTATTCATTTTACAGGTAGAAATTTGTGCTCTTTGACTTACATCTCTCCCTTTCCCCCACGCCCAAGGTCCTGGCAAACACCATTCTAGTCTCTATTTCTTTGAGTTGGGCTTTTTTAGATTTCACATATGAGTGAGAATATATAGTATTTGTCTTTGTCTGTCTAACTTATATCACTTAGCGTAATGCCTCAAGTTCCATCTGCGTTGTTACAAAATGCAGGATTTCATTCTCTTGCATGGCTAAATAATATTCCATTATACATTTCATGTATATATACATATATCTCACATTTTCTTTAACTATTTATCCATTGATGGACACATGGATTGTGTCCACGTCCTCAGTTTGTGACTAATGCTGAAATGAACATAGGGGTGCAGATATCTCTTCAGAATAGTGACTTCATTTCCTTTGGATATACAACCAGAAGGAGAATTGCTCATTTATATAGTATTTCTATTTTTATTTTTTTGAGAAAATTCCATATTTTTTCCATAGTGACTGTAGCAATTTACATTCATACCAACAGTGCACAGGGTTCTGTTTTCTACACAGCCTCGCCAACACTTGTTGTCTGTTGTCTCTTTGAAAATAATCATTCTAGCAGGTGTGAGGTGATATCTCATTGTAGTTTTGATTTTATTTCCCTAATGATGAGTGATTATGAGCATCTTCTCATGTACCTGATAATCATTTTTATGTCTTCTTTGGAAAAGTAGCTATTCAGGTCCTTTGACTATTTTCAAATTGTTTTGTTGGTTTCTTTGCTGTCGAGTTGTTAGAATTTCTTAGATACTGTGGATATTAACCCCTTTAGTTTGCCAATTATTTTATTTGCTGTGCAGAAGATTTTTAGATTGATGTCACCCCATTTGTTAAGTTTTACATTTGTTGTTTGCACTTTTGATTTTATATCCAAAAAAATCATTGTCAAGACCAGTTTCTGGGGGCTGTTTTCTCTATATGTTCTTCTAGTTGCTTTATATTTGATGTCTTGCATTTAAGTCTTTAATTCAATTTGGGATTATTTTTAGAGTGGTGTAAAATAGGGGTCCAATTTCAGTTTTCTGCATGTGGTTATCCAGTTTTCCCAACACCATTTATTGTAGAAACTATCTGTTCCCCATGGAGACTTCTTACCTGACTCGTCAACTGTTAGCAAAGTGTATGTGTGTGGTTTTATTTCTGGGCCTTTGATTCTGTTTTATTGGTCTGTGTGTGTCTTTTTATACCTGTATCATACCGTTTTTATGTCTATAGATTTGTAATAATATTTGAAGTCAAGAATTGTGATGCCTTCAGCTTTTTCTTTCTCACAGTTGCTTTGGTTATTGGAGGTCTTTTGTGGATCCATATGAATATTAGGATTGTTTGTCCTATTTCTGTGAAAAATGTCATGGGAATTTTAATAGGAATTGCATTGAATCTTGAGATGGCATTGGGTAGCATGGGCATTTTAACAATATTAATTCTTCTGATCCATGAGCATAGGATATCCTTTCTTTTCTTTGTGTCTTTGAGTTCTTTCATCAATGTCTTATAGTTGTCAGTGTCTAGATCTTTCACCTTCTTGGTTAAATTTATTCATGAGTATTTTACTGTTTTTGATGCTATTGTAAATAGGATTTTTTCTTTATCTCTTTTTTAGATAGTTCATTGTTAGTGTACAGAAAGGTAACCGATTTCTATATATTGATTTTGTCTCCTGCAGCTTGAGTGAATTTGTTTATTAGTCCTAACAGTTTGCGGGGGGAGTCCCTAGGTATTTCTCTATATAAAATCTTATCATCTGCAAACAGGGACCACTTTGATTCTTCATTTCCAATTTAGATGTATTTTATTACTTTTCATTGCCAAATGTCTCTGGTTGAGACTTGCAGCAGTATGTTGAAGAGTGGTGTTGTGACTGGGCACCCTTGTCTTGTTCTTTGTCTTAGCAAGAAATCTTTCAACATTTCACTGTTCAATATGATGTTAGCTGTAGGTTTTGTCATGTAAACATTTTATTATGTTCAGGTATGTTCTTTGTGTAATCCTTCATTGAGAGTTTTTATCATGAAGGGCTGTTGAATTTTGTCAAACTGCTTTTTCTGCATCGATTGAGATTATTTTGTGATTTTTATCATTCATTCTATTAATGTGGTGTATCACATTCATTGATTTGCATCATGTTGAACTTGATCATGTTGTTTGATCCTTTTTTGAGTTTAGATAGTTTTGTTATAATGTGTCTTGGAGAAGAAAGTTTTAGTTTTAAATTTTAGGGTGATAGATCAGCTTCAGGACCTTGGATGTGTAAATTTCTCTCCACATTTGGGAAGATGTCAGCTGCTATTTTTTTTAAGTAAACACTCTTTTCCTTTATCCCTTTCTTCTCCTCTGGTACTTTAATAGGGCTTATCTATTTCTTTTCATGGTATCCCATAATTCAAACTGCCTTTCCCCGTTCCTATCCATTCCCATTTTTCCTTTTGTTTCTTTGACTGGATGATTACAAATGACACATCTCCTAGTTCACTAATTATTTCTTGTACATGGTTGAATCTGATTTAGAAGCTCTCTATTGAATTGTTCAGTTCAGTCATTGTGTTCTTCAATTCTAGGATTTCTGTTTGTTTTTCCTTAATGATTTCTGTTTCTATAATGAACTTCTCACTTGTTCATTTACTGTTTCCTTATTTCATTTGGTAGTTTATCTATGTTTCCTTAGAGTTTTATGAATTTGTCAAAGAGAGTTGTTCTGAAGTCTTTGTCACATAGTTCCTATATCTCCATTTCTTGGTCGGTCATTGGAGTTTTATTCTTTTTCTTTGGTGGTGTCATGGGTATTTGATTATTCATGATCCTGTGGCCTTCCATTGGTGTCTGCAAGTTTGAGGAAGTAGGCACTTCTTCCACTCATTACGGACTGTCTTTAGCAAGCCAAAGCCTTCACATTCAGCCCATCTAGGGGTCCTGGTTAGGCCATCTGGTGGTGTCCAGGGGCAGGCTTGCTGCTGGAGTCCTTGGGCAGCCTGGTACTCAGGTGAGTGGAAAGCTTGGGTCTATGGTATTGTGTCTGACCCTGGGCACAGCTGGGACCCTGAGTTCATGAGTAGCCCCACTGGAGCCTGGTTTGGCAGGTCCTCATTGAGAGCCTGCAGCCACAAGGGTCATCCAGGGTCATGAGAGTTCTCCAATGCTGGGATGAGCTGAGAGCCGTGGTTCACGGGAGCCTGCCAGGAGCCTGGTGCTATGAGAGACAGCTTGTGCTGTGGTAGGCCAGAAGTCTGGATTCCTTGGAGCCTGCTGGGAGCCTGGGGCCACAAGAGCTGCCTGAGGCTGCAGGAGCCAGCAGGCACTGGGTCAAGATGGAAGCCTGGGTTCATGGGAACCTGCCAGTGCCTGGTGCAATGGGAGCTGCCTGTGGCCACCTGAGTCAGCAAGCACCTGGGTGAGCTAAGGGCTTGGTTTTGTGGGATCCTGCCAGCAGCCTGGTTCCATGAGAGCTGTCTACGGCTGCTGGAACTGGCAGGTGTTGTGGTGAGCCATGTGCCTGAGTTCCCAGCAGCCCCCAGGGAGCCTGGTGCCATGGAATCTACCTGTGGTTGCTGGAGCCAGCAAGTGCTGGAGTGACCCGGGGTCTTGGGGGTGTGGGAGCCCACTGGGTGCCCTGATACAGAAGCTGCCTGTGGCTGTGGGTGCTGCCTGTGGCTGCCTGGAGTAGGCAGGAACTTGGGTGGGCCAGAGTCTGTATTCACCAGAGCCCACCAGGAGCCTGGTGTCAAGGACACCACTTGGGGTCACAGGAGCCACCTTGGGCTGTTGAAGATGGCAGCCCCCAGGCTGAGATGGGGCCCTGGGTTCCCAGGAGCCTGGTGTCAAGGATGCTGCTTGGGGCCACCAGAGCTGGCATGCTCCAGGGTGAGTCAGGGGCCTGGATTTGCAGAAGCCTGCAGGGAGCCAGCTGGGTCCACAGGAGTCAGCCTGGGGCTGGGGCAGGCTGGCTAATGTCAGGCAGAGTGGAGAAGTCCCTTCTCGTTGGGAAGTATTTGATTACTGAGTCAGTCTGCTTATTTGTTACTGATCTGTTCAAGATTTCTATTTCTTCATGATTCAGGTTTCGTAGGTTGTTTCTAGGAATTTATGTATTTTGTCTAGGTTACACAATTTATGAGTGTACAGTAGTTCAGAATAGTCTCTTCTGATCTTTGTCTTTTTGAAGCATCAGTTGTAATGCCTCCTCTTTCATTTCTGATTTTAGTTTGAGTCATCTCTCTTTGTTTTCCTAGATATTTTATCTACAGGTTTTTCAATTTTATTCTTTCCAAAACTCAACTTTTACTTTTATTGATCTTCCATACTGTCTTTCATTTTTTTTCCACTCTCCTCTTGGTGAATTCCAGCTTTCTGCTAACTTTGGGTTTCATGTTTTCTTTTGTTAATGCTGTGTGTTGTAAGTCAGGTTGTTTCTTTGACATCTTTCTTCTCTTATAATGTACAAGTTTATCACTACAAACTTTCCTCTTAGTACTACTTTTTCTGCATCCTATAAGTCTTTGTGTGTTTATTGTTTCTTTTTTTTTTTTGGTGAGGAAGCCTAGCCCTGTGCTCACATCTGCCAATCCTCTTTTATTTTATTTTATTTTTGCTGAGGAAGACTGGCCCTGGGCTAACATCCATGCCCATCTTCCTCCACTTTATATGGGACGCCACCACAGCATAGCCATCCTTGCCCATCTTCCTCCACTTTATGTGGGA
>JABWHU010001761.1:105553-156577 GCA_014189135.1 Dicerorhinus sumatrensis harrissoni | reverse complement strand
GGTATTTGATTCCTCACTTCCAGGGATTTGATAGAGTGAGAAAGAGAGAGATGGAACATGAGAGAGGGAGTAAGAGGAAGTGAGAGACCTTTTTAGTTAAAATTTAGACAAGACATCCCATCACTTTGGCTCTTATTATGTTCAGAAGCCAGTTACTAACCACTTAGTGGTTCCACAGGGATGGCTATACCATGGGTGGGGCTTACTGGGTACCACTGAGGAGGCTTCCCACCTCATAGGCCAAGATGAGGCCCTCGGGTTTCATTCTCCATAAAAAAGGAAAGAATTGAATGGTTTTATGCCGCAGGATGGCAGTATCTAAATTTCCATTAGTTTCAACCCCCTCATGATGCTGACCTGAAAATGAGGCCAAGTTGGAAGCGACTGTTCCAATATCACATTGCTAGAACCCAGGCCTGTTTTGAGTGGTGTTCTGTGCTACATGTCACCCCTTCTTGTTATTCTTCCATCTCTAAGTTTGTGCCTTAGGTACATGTGACACTGGCCCACAGGGGTAATAGATATTATCTCATATACACCGGGTGACATCACTAGGAAGTAGATTCTAGCCTGATCCCCACGGTGCAGATTTGGAGACTGGGGAGGACCTGAGAGGCACAGGGACTTTCCCAGGATGTGAAACTCGTAAGAAAAAGGAGGTCTGCATTCATCTCTGTCTCCTCAAAGCTAGGACCTGAGTTAGGTTTCTAGGGAGCTGTGGCTAGGGCTGTGTAGGCTCCTTGTGTACAGTTCAGGAAGTGACATGAGAGAGGAGGGTGAGCAGCCCAGGCTCAGGGGGCAGCTCTGGAGAAGTCTGATTTGGGTAAGGGTCCCAGGTACAGGAATCTTGAAATATGACCCCATCTCCTTGGTCCTAGACCTCAACAGATCTTAGAACTCTGGTAACCAGTCACCCACAGCCCCCCCATCCAGCTCACTTGACTGGAGACAGTCAAGAGGCAAAAATGTTCTGTTGTTGTATCCCAACTTTTGGAGGATCTCGGCTCAAAAAAGCCCCAAAACAGAAAGTTTTTGATTGTTGCCGACGTTGGCCCAGCCCTCATCCCTGATGCCTCTGGGTGTCTGATAGGAGGCAGTGAAGGGTAACATGGGGCAGCCCAGGGAAGGCTAGTGCAGGCCAGGACACAACTGTGATCCCACCTGATCAACCCCACAATCCAGGCCTCTCATCGTGTGTGTGTGTGTGTGTGTGTTTGTGTGTCTGTGTGGATTGGGGAAGGCAGGGTATGTGGGGCAGGCCATTCCTGGGCAAGAGCTGGTTGTTAGGTGTCGGAAGCCTGGTGGGTCTGTCACGTTCATACCCCAGGTCATGGCTGGCAGCATGAGAAGGTGAGCTCCTCTACTCATATGTTATTGAGCCCTAGATGTTTCATCTCCTTCCCTCCCTGACCAGAGTTCTTTGCAGGGATGCCCCTCTGTGCCTGAACTGAGGAGCAGACTTTCTCTTGGGGGTGGGCCCCAGTGGCAGTGTGCAGGCAACCCCTGATTCCTTCTGGCCCAGCTCCCGGGCAGTCTTTACAGAACTCCATTCAGGAGGTCGTCGAGTAGATGCCCAATGGTTTCAACTCCACCAACTCACTAGACAAGGGGCAGGTGCATGAGGCCACCCACACCATCCAGTGCTGCTCTGAGATGAGAGCATGAGCAGAGAGTCTCCACACTCAGGAGCTTGAGATGATGGAGTTGGACCAGAACTAGGGTGGGACAAGACAGGGACTGTCACTTTTTCAAGATAAAGGGGACGTACATGCATGTAACCTTGCCTGGTTCAGAGCTGAGCTGCCGTGACCCTCTTTCCCTTGTCTGGTGTGAGCTTCTGGAGGCCACTGAGGCAGAGCCAGAGGGTAAGGGGGACTGCAGCCTGGGTATTCCTGGAAAGGAAGTGGGATCTTTCCTGTGTTTAGAAGGACACATGGAAAGTCAGCTATGTGGGTGAACCTTTCTCTTTATCCCGCTGCAGCGCCAGCTGCAGAGCTCCAGCCAGCAGCAGAACCAGAGCAGTGGGCAGTGGTGGAGGTAGAGCTGGCTCCAGCTCCGTTGACACCACCCCCTCTAGCACTGGAGTCAGCATCCCCTCCATCAGCAGTGTTGGAGCTGGAGCAAGGGCTGACATCAGCTGCAGCAGGAGTGGGAACTTCTGAGCTGGAGTCACCTGGACCATCATTTCTAGTGGGAAGTCCATCTCCACCTGTGTCTAAGAAGCATGACAAGAAGCTTAACCTCACGGCCTTCCCTCCTAGGCTGGTGGTGGAGCAGTTGACCATGATGGATGCAGTGAGCAGCTGGGTTCTCAGGGCAGGGTGGGGTAGGCCTTCCCTCTGCCATCGTTGCCCCAGACCTGATCCAGGATCCTATGATCTGGGCCTGAATCCTGGCTCCACCGCTTACCAACCAAATGACCTGGGCAACTTTCTGAACCCCCAAGCCTTGCTGTCCACCTCCAGACTCTAGAGGTGGACATAACAGGACCTGCTGCACAGAGTGGCTGTGCCGGCTCCATGAGGTAGAAGAGACGGAAAGCTGGGTGGGACCTGGCCCTTCTGTGCAGGGAGGGGCTCATTGTGTGCAGCCATGTCCCTGGTGGCCCAACCGTCTGCTCAGGAGGCTCAACAGCCTCAGGACTTATTACACATCTGATTGTACTTCACTACAAGGGAGACAGACAAGGCCTGTGGTTGTAGCTGCCACGGGGGGATGTGCATTAGAATGTGGAGTGGGACCAGAGTGGGGATCAGGGTGCTGGAAGATGCTCCCCTGGGATGAGCTGAGTTAAGCCACCATCTGGAGCTTGGAGTTAGCCAGGACGGGCTGGATGCAAATGCCCCTCTCCCCTCCCTGCCAGTAATGGGTCTGGGTCATCCTGTGCAGGGTGCCCACAGTGGACAGAGAAGAAAAGCCAGGGACTCTCACAAGGCTCAGGCCACATCCTGAGCTTCCTGAGCTCCAGCTCTAAACTGTGACCCCTGTGTGGGACTTTGGGGGCTGTGGACACAGAGGTGGGGTGTGGCAATGCTGGGTGACACTCCCCCTGTTCCCCAGGAGCTCTTCCAGAATGTGGTTCCCTCTCAGTGACTGATCTCCACCTGGTGCAAGAGGAACAAGCTCGGCAATGAGAACCTGGCACCCACTGTCCGGGTCAACATCGACCACTTCAGAAGGGTGGCCAGCCTTGTCATCACCACCTGCCTCGGGGACCCAAGCATGACAGCCCAGGACAGGGCGAGGGTGGTGGAGTGCTGGATCCAGGTGGCCCAGGTATGTTGTGGGAGGCCCAGTGGAGCCCCTCTCTGAAGCCTTGGGAACTGCCTCCATCTGTATCAGCTCCCAGGATTGCAGTGTGTGGCCTAAGCCCCTGCAAGTCCCTAGGCCCTTCCTGCCAGGGGCACGCTGACCTTGACTCCAGGTCCCAGTGAGGGGATGCTCACTTCCTACCTGGCTCCCTCCCTGGGTTGAGGTAAAATCCTCCTCCCTGTGAGTGTTACCATTTGGGTCCCAAATGTGCCCTTCTGGGGCTCCCTGAGCATCTGTCTCATCCAGGAGGGAAGATTTAAATAGAAGGGGACTGAAGCTAGAGCAAGTGGGGCTCCAGTGCCACACCACACAGCTCATTCTCTTCCCTTCCCCAGGAGTGCGAGATCCTGAAGAACTTCTCCTCGCCCTGCACTGTCATCTCTGCTCGGCAGAAAACCTCCACAAACCACCTGAAGAACACACGGGAGAAGTTTCCTGGTGGGTAGGGCTTTCTCCATAGGAGGACCAGGGTGGATGGGGGATCTCCCATATGTCTGCTATTGTCCCCTCAGTCAGGTGGGAACCCCTGGGAGGCAGGAAATGCTTGGGACAGGGCCTGGGCCTCGGCGGTGGGTCACTAAGTCTCCTGGTGTCCTTAGTGCACCAATTCTGCTTCAGGACTCCGTTTCCCTAAATGCCACGTACTGGATTGAGCCGCATTGGAGATTTTCAAGTGTTTATAGCAACAGAACTTTACGCCCAGTTGAAACTCAAAGTGGTCAAAAGGGAGTTGCTCTGTATAGCTGGGAAATGGCGACCCCAGTGAGCAACAGGAGAGCCCCCTCCCAGTCCCATGAGACCTTAGGGCTGAGAGGAGCCCAGTGAGAACACTCCTCCAGGCAGTTTGAATCTCTCAGGTTGTCAAAGAAAAGGATTTGCACTCAGACCCCTCACATTATCCCTAAATTTATCCTTCCCTCTTTCCCCTCCCCTCAGGGAGAGCTCTGAAAAATTTAAGGGGCACTATAGCCAAGACGAATCCTTGAGCAGAGAACTGATGACCAAGGTAGAGTGGAGGCTGAGGGTCTGGAAAGAGAGGAGGGGGAGAGGGGGTGGTGTACTGGGCAGGCTGTGGTTATGATAGTTTCTCATTTGAACTTTCTCTGAAACATTCCTGTCTATCTTGTCCAGGTTAACAAGCAGAGGGATCTGTTCTGCCCATGGGCAGGTGGGGTGCCATTTTTGGGCAGGAGGCCTTGGTCATGGGACACCGTGGTGTTGGCTGGGCTGTTCCAGGATGAGTTGCCGAGCTGGCACCATCAGCAGGTCTCTGGCTTCCATGAACGTCCATCCTGCTGGATGTAGCTTGTTCCAGGCTATTGGGTGGTTGGGCTGGGTTTAACCCTCAGCCTAAACCTGTCCTCGGGAAGCCAGGACCCTGCTGCTCCTTCTGTCTTCACCATGTCTCCAAGGGGAGGGCACCCTGCCTGCCCCAGGGACGGGCACAGCAGGGGATTCCCCTGGCCCAGGTGGACAAACAGGCTGCTCATCCTTAGATCTGAAAGGCTGAACCAGAGGCAGATGTGTGTGCATTCTGGGACTCCCCATTGGACCCCTAGAGTAGTCAGTCGAGTCAACCACAGGAGTCTCACCTGAGTGCCTGGTTGTCAATGACATAGGCTCCAGGTGGCTTATGAGTAGCGTCTAGGCAACTGATGGATTCTTAGTGGATCCTGATGAAAGGATGTTAGGAGCTTCATGTAAACGGGCAAGCAAAGCGTCCTGTTACCCCCTTCCCTGTTGATCAGAGGTGGCACCTTGTGGGTCCAGTTCCTGAGTGGATAAAGAAAGAGTTCAGTGCAGAGGAATATCCTGAGTGGTTCCTTCAGGAGGAGAAGTGTTTGGCATTGTCTCTGTCCCAGCCTGGGGGTGAGTCAATCCACGGGACTGGGGCAGGCAGGAGCCACTCAACCAGACTCCCAAGACATCCCATCCTCTCCATCCACGACTTGGCCCAGGGCCAAGCTTTGAGAGCTCAGGGGACAGGACTGCTATCAGTGGTGGGGCTGGGGGTTAGGTGAGGATGTTGGAACAGGGCCTCTGGCTGGGAGGGGCAAGCGGCCTCTCCTCTGTGGCCCCCTGAGCAACTCACTGTCCATGTTTGGGCCTCTGTCTCCCCATCATGGAAATAGAGGGATGGTGATTGTGTGGTGCAGGCCTCACAGGGGATGATGAGGTAAGAGGGAGGAAAGGAATGTGAGAGCTTTCTGCCTGCTCCATCTGGAGGGGTGAGGGCCAGAACAATGATGACAGTCATGCCACAGTGAGTCTTCAGGAGAACCTGTGATGTAGCTGGAGTTCTCACACTTTCCAGATGAGAAAGCAGGCTCAGGGAGGCCAGGCCACAAGCCCAAGCTTGCACCCAGAGTGAGAGTTGGAGCTGGGCTTGTGCTGGAATCACAACACCTTGGAGGATGGAGTGGCACTGGTACCAATTGACTCGAGTCAGATGTGCAGAGTCAGACCAGTGGTGCTGGGGAGAAATGGGGTGAGGGGAGTATGGCCTCACTGACACTCTCCTCAACCCTGGCAGGAGGGGACCTCCACGTTTGCCCCCCGGAGATTAACCCCCAGAGAGTGCAGGAGAAGCAGCAGCAGCAGCAGGTGAGTGTGCCTGTGGGGGAGGGGCTCTGCCCTCCCCGCTGGAGGCCTCAAATCAAGAGAGGAGGGCCCTTCCTCTTGCTGCCACAGTGCCTGAATCCCCCAGTAGAAGTGACCAGGAGGGCCTGGAAGAGCTGGTGCAGGATGGGTTTGTTGTGGCGAGGGCCAGGGACACCCTGTGATTTGCCAGAAGCCGGCCCTGGGAGGTGAGGAGGAGAAGTGTGGTGTTCTTGGGGTGTGAAGCAAGGAGGAATTGAGGGGAGGCTGCTAAGGGTCTTAGGCTGCTCCCCGTGGGAACCCTGGGGTGGGCCAGGAGGCTGAGGGTGAGGACTTTTCAGGGGAAGGTCTGCAGGGGGTCGACTTGAGAGCAAGGGCTCATCCCATCCGCAAAGGGTGTTGTCCCCTACCTTGGCACTTTGCTCAGTGACCTGCTGATGCTGCATCTGGCAATGGGTGATTATCTCGTGGTGGGTGAACATGAGGACCAGGCAGGAAGGACCAGGATCCTGAGCCTTGGAATGCAGGAGCCTCCGAAGTGAGCTCTGAGCTCTCAACACTTGACACATCTCTCCTGAGAGCCTCGCAGCCGCCCCTGAGAGCTGAGACATCAGGCCCATCTTAGGGATGAGTGAACAGAGGCTCCGCCTGAGACATCCATTCCGGTTCCCAAGGCTGGGGAAGCTCAGAGCTACCTGATGGCACAGCTGCGTGAGGTTTTATCTGAACTGGACTCATCCTCTCCCTCCCATGCTGCCCATGGAGAGAGAGAGAAGTTGGGACCCCCAAGTCAGGCAACACATAAGTGGCTGAGCAGTCCCCTCTGCCTGAGGCCTCAACCTCCAAGTCTGTCATCAGAGAGGGTTGTGCTGCCAGGTCCCTCAGCCTCACCCCCATGTCCTCCTTCTCTGGAGCCCAGAGCCCGGCCTAGGTCCAAGTCCTGATTTCTCTGCATGCCCCGTCCCCTCTGGGGACCTGGCAGTAGTGCAACATGAGAAGGGGGGCATAGGGGACTAGTCAGGCTAGGGGGCTCAGTCTGATGGACTCTGGCTGTCTGCTTTCCAGGTGAATGAGATCAACCTTGAGAAGAGGACTGAGGTGAGCTGCTGCGGCTCTCCCTGCAGGCGAGGGGAAGGAGGTGGAAATCAGAGACCCTCTGGGCAGTACAGCCCCTGGCTCCACCTCCTGTATCTTACATTGACTGGAAGAGTTTGATAACAGAGGAGGGGGAGACCCATCCAATTGGCGAGTGGGTTGAGGGGAGGATGGCATCAAGGAAAACTTCCTGGAGGAGGGGCTGATTATTCCCATTCTGAGAACAGGTAGAGCCTGGATGGAACTGGAGGGAAGGAGGGTTCCCAGGACTTGTCCCCTGCCCCACTCCTCACCCCCTACAAGGCCCCTGCAGCATCCCCCACCCAGGCCCTGTCTGCTTCCTCTCCTTCCCTCTCGTCCTGGGAATACCAAGTCATGAGGGAGATCCTGCTGCTCCAGCTCACTGCAAAGAATTGTAACAAGATCTTGAGGAGTGATTTGGGGCCTGTTTCCAGGACATGTAGCTGCTCAACGAGAGTGAGAGGTGAGGCCCGGCAGGAGTTGGGTGAGGGCAGGGGTGAACTCTATGTGTTGGCGAGTCCAGAGAGCCTGTCTCTGTGGCCCCCTGGTCAGCCCCAGCCCTTATTGCATGGCGACCTCTGGGACACACAGACTCCAGCTGCTGAGGTTTCTTTTGACCAAATTTTAGGAGCTCTTAGTTTCTAGTTCAATCTCTGGGATTGCATCAGCTCTAAGTGGGGAAAACAATGTAAAAAGATCAAAACGTGCACGTGGATAGGACAAGG
The DNA here is from genome assembly GCA_014189135.1 of Dicerorhinus sumatrensis harrissoni. NCBI lineage: Eukaryota > Metazoa > Chordata > Mammalia > Perissodactyla > Rhinocerotidae > Dicerorhinus > Dicerorhinus sumatrensis. The sequence continues at coordinate 148,826 of JABWHU010001761.1, read as the reverse complement.
CCCGAGGAAGATCAAATGCAAATGGACTAAAGGCTGGCAGGACTTTCCCTCCTGAGACCCCTCACAGGCTCTGTGTTCAGCCCTGACCTAGATTTGAATCCTGCTGGCATCCTTGTACAGGACTCTGAATTCCTTTTCCTGCTTGATTTGTATCTAAGAGGAAAGATGTGTGATGCAGCTTTTAAGGCTACTGCTGGGCCTCATTCCATAAACATGACTGCTCCCTGTGAACTAGGATTTCCAGCACACCTGCCTTCCTTATGCAATTTTCTTTAGGACAGAATTTCCCTAGAAAGCCCCCAGCCTCCTCCCTGGCGTGGCCTGATGGATCCCGAGTGAGCTCTACTTTGCCAGGATAAGGGACCATAATCCTGGCCAGTCAGTGACCCCACATTGTCCCTTGCTGTTCAAGGTGAATTCTGAGCCCGTGTCATTCTGAGGTCCATGGTCTTGGACAATCCTCCAGTTCACACACTCAGTGTTGGTGTTTCAAACTCATCCAAATGGGGCAATTGTGCCCGAGCCCTTAAAGTGTGTCACCCCTGGGTGGTTATGTTTTTTTCCCCAGTCTTGTGCTGTGGTTACATTACAACCAGCTGCTGGGGTGTGAACCCTGTTTGGAGCTTTGAAAGATGAGGCATAACAGGGGTGTGGGGGTATCCAGCAGGGAATGCCACGGAACTGATGATCCATGGATGTGCATGAGCACAGACTTACCAATTAAAATACTGAAATGCTTCCCATCTGGTGGTGAATAGACACTGCTCTGAGCTCACACCGACAACCCACCCCATGACTAGCAGCTTTCAAAGGGTTACCAAGTGGCATTTTGAACCTCTTCCCTTGTGAACACCCTGTAAGACAAGGGCCTGATGAATCGCTTGGCACTTGTGAGCTATCCTCCCCCTTTCTGATGACTGCAAGTGTCAACCAGACACACAGGCTGGACTCTGCCCGGGAAGCCTTCTCAGGACAGCCAGAAGCTGAGGATGAAATCTGGTTCCCAGCATCCCAGGCCCTTCCTGACATGGCACAGCAACCCAGGATAGTGATTTGGTAATAGAAAGACTGGGAAGGCCGTACTTACCCTCGAAAGAGAAAGAGAATTGCCAACAGTGAAAGCTTGATCCCTCAAATAGTCAATTAAATCCCAACAAGCAGTGGGTTCTTGTCAGATTACTGATGCTGACAAGGCCTCTTTTGATAATAGCACAATCTCCCAACTGCCATATCCATCTTCATGAATCAAACTTCCAACACATATGGATCTAAAAACCTGAGAGAAATCTGGTATTTCCTTAGATGCAACTCTGAATTAGCATGCAACAAAGAACACAAAAATGGAGACCTAGAAGTAAATATCTAATTTGAGAACATAGACATCAAAGTGCTTTTGAAACAATATTTTGGAATCTATTGGAATATTACACAAAAAGAATAATCCACTTTTAGGAGGTTTTACTGTGACTGTGAGGGGAAAAACTGAATCATCCCGTGACGTTGATAACTGGCTGCTGACTTGAAAGTACAAATAAATAATGTGCATAGTAAAGGAAAATGAGAGAAAAGCATGAAAAAGGAAGATCTTTCTCTCCTCACCTGAAACTCAACTTTCACCTCAGAAAGAAAGCGCTGTCTATATTTTCTATGTCACGCAGCAGAGTTTAATAAAAGAAACATATTGGTATGTTTTAAAGTTTCAAGAGCTCAAAACAAGGAAACATTAGGGACGCTGCCAAGAGACCTCACTGAGGTGCCTGCTTCATTTCCTCTGCTGTCAGGACGTCCTTCTTGGCCCCTCACTTTCTCTGCCTCGCTGGCAAGTCTGTCAACCATCAGTGCTATCACCAGTCTCTCTCCTGTGCTCTTCACTGCCCTCTCCTCCTTCCTGATACCTTCCTCAGTCACCTGAAATTGTTGGCAGTGGAGCTGTGGAATGCCCAGATAAGCTCCTGGAATCACCTCTGCCAAATCTGAAGACCAGCAGGAGTGGGCATGGGACCTGGAGTGCAGACCACCTGCAAGCACACCTGGCAGGGATTCACCTGTGTGACTAGGTGCAAGTTTTTCCAACGCTTTGGCAAGATTGAAAGGATTTACCGGTTGTCCTGCACTGCTGCAGGCCTGGAGTCCTTGTGGTCTCTTGGGCCAGCAGACCTGGTGGGGCTGGTCCAAGGTGTCCTCCCAGAGACCTGTCATTGCCAGAATGGGATGGGATTCCAGCACCTGGCCTCTTGAATATGTCACTGGACACCCTCAAAGGGATGGAGATGCTTAAACCAGGCTTTGGTTTGGACTGGCTCCCACAGATATGCTGCTTCCTCTGTGAAGACGTGACTGTCATCCTTCTTTTCCTCTTACCCTACAAAAATAAATCATGAAATTGGGTCAAATGATAAAGGAAGCCTGCCTTTTTAGGACAATTATCCTGGCTGTTTTCTACTTCCACCCTTCCTCTATCCTCTGGGGATAGATCTGACCTGTGTCCTGGGATGTCATCAGGTAGATTTGCATCAAGAACAGAAAGCTCAAGGTCACAACTCACGGCTACTCCAGATCATTTCCCCCCTTCATCCTGTTAACACTCCCTCCTTGTTTGAGTGTGATTCTATTCTGTTCTTGTCCTTGTCACTCTCAACCGCACAAGTCCTGGCACTCCCTCTCAGGACAGTCGGTCCCCAGTCCTTTACTAAATCCCAAATCCTACCATTTCTGTGTTTTCTGACTACTCAATTGCTTAATCCGTTGACCACTCAGTGTTCATAGAAGTGAAATCAATAGTGACATTATCAACCACCCCCTGTTAGTGACTTACTCCCATATCCCAGATGTTCACATAATCCAAATGGTTATGTTCAAAAGTAAATAATTCAGAAAACATATTCACCCACCACAAATTCCTGATCTCTAATACTTTTATTCATACACTCACACAGTAGATACCTATCCCTGAAGATCAGAAGTAATGCCAGATCACCGATCCTCACCTTAATTTCCTTCTACACCTATCAATCCTAGATTCCATGGACTACGATCTCAATAATTTCCTTGGAATAATAAAAAATTCCTTACCACTCATTTATGTTCTAAACCTCCAAACCCAGAAGATCCTGATTATCTGCCATGCCACAGCTACTGTTGCTCTTATAACAAGTTGAAAAAAAAGCACAAAAGATGATCTTTTGGTACCACTGCAAATACAAAACCATCTGCATCAACTGGGAAGCACACATAATGCCTGAAAATTTTGTTCTTTTTTTGTGTGTTGGGTCAATAACAAAAAGAAAAATCAATTAAAACATGGGTAAGGGACCAGGATAGACTTTTTCCACTGAAGACATACAAGAGGCCAATAGGTGTACGAAAAGGTGTTCGGCATCATTAATTAGGGAATGCAAATCAAAGCCACAGTGAGCTATCACTTCACACCTGTTAAGATGGCGATTATCAAAAACACTAAAGATGGCAAATGTTGGTGAGGATGTGGAGAAAAGGAACCCTTGTGGGAATGTAAACTAGTACAGCCATTATGGAAAACAGTATGGAGATTCCTCCAAAAATGAAAACTAGCATATGATCCAGCTATCACACTTCTGGTATATATCCACAGGAATTGAAATCAGGGTCTCAACGAGATACCTACACTTTAATGTTCATTGCAGCTAATTCACAATAGCCAAGACACGGAAGTAACCTAAATGTCACTGATGGATGAATAGATAAAGAAATGAAATATTAGTCAACCTTGAAAAAATAAGAAATTCCTGCCATTTTTGACAACATGGATGGACCTAGAAGACATTATGCTAAGTGAAATAAGGCAGACAGAGAAAGGCAAATACTCACTTATATGTGGAATCTAAAATAGTTAAACTCATACAAGCAGAGGTTAGAATGGTGGTGGTCAGGGGCTGGGAGGATGGAGAATTTGGGAGCTGATGGTCAAAGGATACAAAGTTTCAGTTATCAAGATAAATAAGTTCTGGAGATGTAGGCTACGGCATAGTGCCTACAGCTAACAAGACTGTATTTCATACATCACATTTGCTAATAGAGTAGATATTAAGAGTTCTTACCACAGAATAATAGTAATAAAGGAGGTGAAAGAAAACTTTGGGAAGTGATGGATATGTTTGTGGCCTTGATGGTGGTGACAGTCTCAAGGGTGTATACTTATGTCCAAATTCATGAAGCTGTATATGGAAAAGTATGACATCATCGTTGATTCTTCTGCATCTTGAGATACGCCATGTCTTCATCACAATTTTGTAACTATGTATGGGGACAAATGTTAACTGGACTTATTGTGTTGGTCATTTCAACATATACTCAAACATTGAATCATTACATTGTACCCCTGAAACTAATATAATGTTGTATGTCAACTTTACCTCAATTAAAAAAACACAACAGAGGGGCCGCCCTGGTGGCGCAAGCGGTTAGGTGCATGCGCTCCGCTGCGGTGGCCCGGGGTTCGCCGGTTCGGATCCCGGCATGCACCGATGCACCGCTTGCCAAGCCATGCTGTGGTGGCATCCCATATAAAGTAGAGGAAGATGGGCACGGATGTTAGCCCAGGGCCAGTCTTCCTCAGCAAAAAAAAAGAGGAGGATTGGCAGATGTTAGCACAGGGCTGATCTCCTCACACACACACACAGAAAAACACAACAGACAAAACGATTTGAATATTGTAAATGAGTTCAGTGAATCCCTGAAACTGCCTCATTCCCATATGGGTGTTAGAGGAAGCAGATAGGATGAAGTAAGATGGAAGAAAGTTGTACAAAACAGTATTCAAATTAAAATCATTTAAGTTGCTATCAGCTCCTTGTGGCAGAGTTCTGTGAGCCCTGATCTTCATTCACATTTATCCTGGAAAAGCATACTTTCAGATGCAACCCATAATAGTTCATCATTCTCTCTAATAAGAAAATCTCAACTTAATAAATAAAACCAAAAGCATCCCTTATGTATGAATAAAGTTAGTGAACTTTACAGAGAAAAGAGCATATTTGCACAATCTCAATAAAAGAAACAGAAGAACTGAATGATGATCGAGTCTCAGTCAAGCTTATCTTTGAAAGCCAGTAAGACCAGGTTATCTTTTCAAGGATGTGTGTAGAGCTGTCAGCCTTGGAAGATAGAAATAGTGGCCTCCTCTGGAGCAAAGGGCAGGCTTGCTTACTGCCCAGTATAATAAAAATAACACCCCTCCCCGGGGCAAAGGTTAGCAGACTTGCCGCTCATTATCAAAGATTTAAGTTCCTTAAGCTCTGTGTTCTTGCAACCTTCTGCATGTCACCTGACCCACTGTGTATCACCCTGTAGGAAGTGGAATTTAGTGAACTAGTGCAAATGTTGATACTCTGGCCACTGCCATTGCTGTGTCATTAAATCCTTTGTCTCTGCCGCACAGGTCTCATGTCTTTTGCCAACATCTATAAGACCGTGGTAGGCTGACTTATTAGCTTGCAGGTAAGGTAAAATATCATACCATTCACAGTTCCTGACAAGACTTTAATGTAACTAGTATTCTTAGGAACAGAGAGCTATCCAGAACAATATGCATGGATATTCTTCATCGAAGACTTCATGCAACCAAAACTTTATTAAGTGTCTCTGATCTCTTTTATTTCTACCCCAAGTAGAAGGGGAGACACCAAACTATTACAGACCTAGGGCTTGTGCAAGGCACCTGGAGACCTAGTGATCAGAAACTTCCCATGGGGAGCAAAGACATATGGGCATATTTCCAAAATGGACCCATATGCCTCCCTATCATCCAAAAGACAGTACATTATCTTAATTTATGATGATTTCATTCATTAAAATCTTGTGATGGGCCAAAGATGCGCATCTAAGAGGATTGAGACACATGGCAGTTGTAAGCAGATTAACACATTTGGTGAATATCAAACTCTGAACTAAACTTAGTGTTCTAATCAATTATAAGGTACAACAAATTTAATTAGATCAATTAAACGATATTTAATGGTCTGCCTGATTATTACTCTGCAGTAATGAACAAGAAGCTCATGTAAATAACTATAATTGGTCTTACTTTAAAATATGATAGTCAAGACTGTTTGAGATAAGCTGGAGAGAAGGAAGGGGAGAAATAGATAAAAGTTAGCTGCTCTGAAGCCACTCTCAAGACCCCTGGATCTACATGTAACCCAGGAGATCGAGGCAGATGGCTGTGTGCCTAGATCCTCCTGCACTGTGGTTCTCAGGGATGTCACGCGGCTGAAGCAGCTTCCTGAATCGTGTTTACACGTCCATGTGTACAATACCCCTGACCATGGGGATGAACCACCATTCAATCTTCCCTTATACCACTCTAATTAACAATTAGATTTCAGAATCATTGTATCACTAAATGATAATTTATTCCTCAAATTTGTAGGATGCTGAGCTAAAAGAATATCAAATTTCAATGGCTTCTTTTCTTTGAAGGATCAACATGTTCTTTCACACTTGGAATCCAGATTAGAGGATAAATCCATCAAGTCAATGGAAACAAGTTAAGAAATGGACAGAGGGATATTTCATTCATATATACACAGTTTGCACTGTGGCAAAAATAGAGTTATATTTTAAAAAATTAGAATTTTTTGAAATTTTAGAGATATTAAAGACTTTGTTCTCCTTATACTCCCTTTGGTTTACCAAATCAAACTCACTCTTTAATGGGCATTTCTAGCATTGAGTGCTAATAAGAGCAGCTTTTTAAAATTCTTATTTTTCCCAGGTCAAAGACCAAGGGTAGAGGTCATCAAGAGGTCAAGTCTAATCTACCTATGGATGTGCGAGGCTTAACTATGGATGTTCAAGCCAGACATTGCCAGAAGAACTACATCTCTTCACCCATAGGTGAGTTTTTACTAGTCATCACAGAAACTAAATGATATCAAAGGAAATTTTTTATTAAGAACCCAAGTTATAGATTCTTCTCTTAGGTTCATTACTTTGAATTTTTGACTCAAATCATATATATCGATTAGACCATGTTCAATTCTATGATCTTTAGAAGATGCAGCCTACAGCTGAAGAGAAACAGATACAACACCAATATCTTATCCTCTCTGAAGCCCTGGAGTCAGAAGTTTTCAAGACAAGAATAAGTCATCCGTCTTTGGAACAGAGAGAGTAGAGGCTAGTCAAACATTCAACTTTAAATTGTTAACATGACTTGTTAGAATGTGATGGAGCACACCTTCTAAGTTTCATGATTTTTCTCCAGAATATTGAGATGGATGACCTTGAAGTCCTGTTTCCCCATAAATGTATTTATTCAATGATAAAATTAATTTCCCTAAAATTCCCGTGAAAATGTTATATCATAGTCTCTGACTAAAAGGAAACAAAGCAAATTGAGCAGTTGAATAACAGTGTAATTAATTCCATACAAGGATCTTACGGCAGCATTATTTATAATAGTGAAACTGGATGTAATCCCATTTCTATCAAAGAAGAAGTAAACAGATTATGGTATTCTTTGGAATACCTCTAAAACGTCTAAAATGGTAAGTTAGAATGATGTGCACTGATAAGTAGAGATGTCTGTGATATATGATTTGGGAAAGAGCAAATTGCAAAACGATGTAGTTATGTAATTTATGTTAAAAAACTTTATGTGTATTTATAAATTCATAGGAAATTTCCAGAAGAATAAACCCCACCCTGTTAACAATATTTCCTTCTGAGTAGGGGAGTGAATTTTCAGGGAAGGGGATGAAAGGGGTGGGTTTCACTTTATATAGATCTGTGTACTTTGACGTTTTTTACAATATGTATTTCTTTCATAATTAGAAAAATGAATGATGTGACCATTTGGTGCAGGACAACAGTATTATGTTCACCAGTCCCTGTACTGTATGTTACTGCACAGCATGGACTGTAGGAGAAAGCCCAGAGGAGCAATGAAGACAAAGAAGACATGACACCAGCAAAAAGTCAGTGGAGTATTTCTACATAACAAGCCTTCCAGGTGAGTGAGGGTCAGTACCTTCCACTGTTCCAGCTCTCTCAATAAACCTAGAACCTGCCCAGGGTAAGCCTGAGGACCACGTCCCACTAGTCCACTCCCCGCCCAGGACCTGTTTGTGAGGGTGACTGCCATCAAGCAGACAATGGACTCAGGATGTGGCGTGTGCCTTTGGGGAGGCTGGCAGAGAGGCACAAAGTGGAACACCAGCTAAGGGCACACACCTGAGAGGCGGAGATCCAGATGGAGACTCAAGATGTACCAAGAAACTGCGTGAAGGAAGCTACTCGACCTCTCTGAGCCTCAGTGTCCCCCCCTGTAAAATGGGGATCACAGGCCTACTTCACAGAGCTGTTGGGGAAGATACATAAAAGTGCCTGTGACAGCCAGTGTCTACATTATTAACAAAGTCGTATCCAACTTCAGAATAATCGATGAAAAGAATAATGTTGATGAGACCAACAACGAGATGCCCAGCTTCATAACAGCCCCAGCAACATGAGAATGAAAGGATCTCCAACTAAGCAGGGTTCTTCACAGCTCCACTGGAGAGGACGAACACGGGCTACACCAGGATAAGCGGCTGTTGTACAGTGACTCATGTAGTGAGGGTGGGTCCCTAAAGACACTATGAAATACAGTTACACACAGTGGTTCCTAGGAAACAACTAAAAGCAATCAACGCAGCAGATAGGAATAGGAAGGGGGTGAGCAGAGGAGGGTCAGAACCACAAAATCTGATGGAAGACACTGAACCACGAGTGTCCAGCTCTGCCAACAGCTGCTGTGGTTGCACCAGGAGATCAAACGTCTGAGACAGCCATTGTGGGGACTGCTGGGATCACAGTGCTCACTGCGGCCACACCCCAACAGCAGTGCATCGGAGCACACACACCCCGAGACTTTCCTCTCCATTAATCCTTGTTTTAAGATGATGAGGCCTGGCCCTGTGGCTTAACGGTTAAGTGCTCGCGCTCCACTGCTGATGGCCCCGGTTCAGATCCTGGGCGCGCACTAACGCACTGCTTCTCCGGCCATGCTGAGGCCACGTCCCACATACAGCAAGTAGAAGGATGTGCAGCTACGACATACAACTATCCACTGGGGCTTTGGTGGGAAAATAACTAAATAAATAAAATCTTTACAAAAAAAAAAAGGGCCAGCCCCGTGGCTTAGCGGTTGGGTGCGTACACTCCGCTGCTGGCGGCCCAGGTTCGGATTCCCGGGCACACACCACTTCTCTGGCCATACTGAGGCTGCGTCCCACATACAGCAGCTAGAAGGATGTGCAGCTATGATGTACAACTATCTACTGGGGCTTTGGGGGGAAAAATAAATAAATAAAATCTAAAAAAAAAATAAGGTGATGAATATCCTCATGTTACAATGTCTCTTTCCAACCCTTGTGGACGAGTATAATCAGAACCCCCTGAAGAGGGCACAGGCCAGAGTAGGATGGAATACTGGGGGCTAGGGGAGTGGCACTGCACCTGACCACACAGACTATCACCCGGGCCTATTGAACACGAGAGAAGAACCCAAGGATGTGGTCTAATGAGAATTCCCCATCTTGCCACATTCAGAGACACTACAGAGTTTCTCTTCCATACTTTACAAAAATGTTAAAGAATTCATGTGTCGTTAATTCATAAAAAGGCAAATTCTTGACAAAGTGAGAGGGTCCAGATTCCATGACCAGGTTTTTCAGTTGTTTTGATAATATCCCACATTCAGGAATCAGAAATGTAACCTATTGGGATGTGTAATATAAACAAGGACATTTTTTCATGTAGATCAATGCGCAGAATTTTAGAGACGATATAAATCATGAAAGCTGCTAACCGATTCTCCACAGGTTTCAATAAGACTTTTAAGTTAATTTACCAATCTCAGGAGAAAAGAATTTGACAATTCAAGTTTTTTGTTTCTGCATTCAAGCGTACAGTACAGGCAAGAGAATGAGCAGAAAAAAATTAACAAGAAGGTCTTCTGCCAGCCTGGTGGCTTAGCAGTTATGTGCACACACTCTGCTATTGGTGGCCTGGGTTCGGATCCTGGGCACGCACCGATGCACTGCTTGTCCGGCCATGCTGAGGCTGCGTCCCACATACAGCAACTAGAAGGATGTGCAACTATGACATACAACTACCTACTGGGGCATTGGGGGAAAAAACAGAGGAGGATTGGCAATAGATGTTAGCTCAGAGCCGGTCTTCCTCAGCAAAAAGAGGAGGATTAGCATGGATGTTAACTCAGGGCTGATCTTCCTCAGCCCTGAGTTAAAAAAAAAAAAGAAAAAAAGAAAGTCTTGGTTGCATTTCATCTTTTGCAAATAAGCAGGATATTTTATGCTCTGTTCCTTTCACTACTCTAATCAATTTTTAAAGGATACGGTACATCTGACTATTCCTAGGCGTGTTTATCCTGGAACATTCCTGGATTCCAAAGCAGAGATGTTAAAGCTGATGGTTTTCAAATGCTGCCCAAGTGCTGTCTACCTTGAACATCCCTCTCTCAAAGCTGGACCACCAGTCTCTTCCTGAGGGATCAGAGTCGTCACCCGTGTCCCTGAGAGACTGGCCACTCAGGCCTGAGCTGAGATTAGGCTATGAATCTAAATGGCAAAATGCTTAAGCTATTCTCATCTTAAGGATGCTGTTTCAGAGGCCTCTGCACTGGAATGTGTTGGTGAAAACGTTCTACTAGATTCTTGCCTGGGAATTGGGTTATTCTCCTCTGCTCTTGGCAGATCCTGGGGAAACCAATGATTAACTTCACGGATGCCTCAACTTCCACCTCTGAGAAAAAGGCAAGCAACAGCCAATGTTACCACCCTGCAAAGCTCTTAAGTTGTGTTTGCAAGAGGGGCCACAAGGGTGAATTTCTCCCAAAAGCTGATGAAATGATGGCACTTTGGCTGGAGAAGGCAGAAGGCAGCAGACAGAGGAAAGTTTCTGGGATGTCAAACCAGTTCCCATAAGCACTTTAGAGAAGCACCTGACCCTGGACTAAGTAGGAGGCTGTGGAAAGACCCACAGACATGCAGGTGGGAGAAGGAATCAAGCAACGGAGGGAGGTGGTGTGGAATAGGCCTGAGTCCAGCTTCAATTTTGGACAAAAGCAGTTGCACGCTGCAGGCCCGTGGCTGCCCATGCAGCCGCCACACCCTCCTAACTCCTTGGTCCCTCTCGTCCTGTCACATCCCTCTGAGACTCAGTCCACGTGGAGCAGGTGCAGGACCAGAGTTCACAGCCAATGGCGGTTTGACCCTTGGCCAAAAGCACACCGCCTTGCTCCTCCCATCAGGGCTAGGCACCACCCCGTGCCCAGAGCATCCTGGGAGTTGTAGTCCTGTAGTCCTGCAAGCTCCCAGCCGGGAGCATTGAGAGACAAAATCTCCCAGCATGCACAGCTAGGGTCTCCAACTCCCTTCTTGTCCCTCCACCCCTGGGCCCCACTCCTCTCCTTGTCCACCCCACCCTCTATCCTGCCTCTTCTCTCTACCACGCCCACCCTCCATGCCCTGCCCACCGCCTGGAGTATGTGCAGCGTGGTTGGGCTGCATCCCTTGAGGCCGGTACTCAGGTAGGGGTGGGGCTCACCAGCCTGGCTGTTGCTGAGGATGCTTACAGCCCTCCTTGAACCTCCCTGGCCAGTATTTGAAATGTAAATTCAATATCTAAAATGGAAATACCAGGTGACTGGGATCCTAGAATTTGCCTTTTCAACGCCATTTGTCCTACTATCCCCTCCTTTCCTCCAGGCTGCCGTGATCCTCCCTTTGGACTCCATGGTCAGGGTCGCTGCAGAGATCCTCCCTTTGGACCCCGCCTGCCTGAAGGGGCTATACCTTGGTCAGACATCTTAGAAGGACTGCCCTGAGCCATGTCATAAAAAGGAGAAAACATCACAGTGGACAGCCCCAATTCCTGCATTATACAGACAGGAAACTCAGGTGCACTGGTAAGTGACCATTAAGCCACTTCAGGGGACCACACGCACGCCCCTTCTCTGACGCTGCACACAGGCTTGTTCACTGGACTTCCTTATCCCAGTGTGGACCTCTTGGCCTCATTAACACAGGGAACAGCACTGAAACTTTCCCTTGGTCTTTCCCACAATGTCAGGGAAGTTTGTGTAGGAAGGTAATATGCAATTTCTGCTCTACTATAGGGCTGGCTCCTTGGGAACCAGTTTTAATATCTCTTTTTAAAGATACCCTCAGAATCACAAAATAATTAAGGAAAATAATTTGTTGCTCTTGGGGGTTATAGCGATAGTTCTCTTGAGTCGTTTTTCCATTTAGCTTCTGTGATTGACTTCAAATACTACAGCACCACACACACCCTTCTAGACTGGTGGATGTGCAGCTCCACTTCTTTGCAGGGAGGACACACAGTAGCAGAATATCCGTGGCCCAACTTTCTGGAGCATCAGTATTACTACAAGATTTGGAAGAAGCAAATTTAGGTCATTTCCAAGGTAAGGAATTAAAAACTTAAAACTAAGGTGAGGTGGGAATGTCATATACCATTAATAGTTGTCAGTAATCTGTGCCTCAAATGTCAGACTTTCTCTGAGAAAGAACTCTGAGATTCTATTTCCCATTGTTTTAAATAGGAAAAATTAGAAGGTATAGCAAATCTATCGAAAAATCCTACCAATTTCCTAAGTCATGATATGGCACCTAGACATAAGTTATGAACATCATTTCTTCTCGTTTTCTTCCTCATTCAACCCAGTCCCAAGGTTTTTGAGTGATTGCTGTGAACACAGCACTGTGCTAGACATTAAGGCCTTGGTGAACATCATTGTGGGGGTGGATGTTGCTGGAAAAAGATTGCATCATAGAAACTCAAAGCCATGTCACTTGCCAAATTGAGGCAAAAATGGAAAGACCCTGGGCGCCAAGCAAGGGTAAGGGCATTAATAGATACTTGGGAGTATTAAAATCCATCTGATGGTGTCATGAGTGAACGTGTTCCACTTTAAAACAAAACACTGCTGTTAGTCTGAGATAATGAGTTAGTATCTTTGTGCAAATATGCAGGATTTAAAGTGTTTACTGATGTATTACATGCGTACAGAAATATATGCAGAAGTCATCCGTGTAAACCTCAAAGAATTATTACAAAGTGAACACACTTGTGTGACCAAAAACTAACACCAGCTTCACTCAGGACCCGACAATCCCTTTCTCCCTCCTTCCTCCCCAAAGGTAACTGACATCTTACCAGCGAACACTGTATATCGAGTTTGCCTTCTTATACAAGTGTTTTATTACAGGACAATTTAAACAATATACAAAATAGCATAGTAGGCTCGTCACCCAACTTCAGCAACTACTAATCATCTGCCATTTTTGTTTTATCCACACTCTATCCCATTCCCACCTCACTTTATTATTCTTTTAGTCCTTTTTGTGTGTGTGTGTGGGGGGGTAAGATGTATGCACACTGAAAGGCACAAATCTCAATCGTACAGTTTTGGCAAATAAACATGCCCATATAACCTTCACCCCTTTAAGAATAAAGTATTTCCATCACCCCCAGAAAACTCCTTCCTGTTCCTTCCCAGGCAATTTTTTCCTTCCCCTGAGGCAACCACTGTTCTGGTTTTTTCACCATAGGTTCATTTTGGCAGAAATCAGCCCACATGTATTGTTTTTTGTCTAGCTTGCCTCCCTCAGCATGAGGTAGATGAGACTCAACCAGCACGTGTGTGTCAGCGTTTGCTCCTCAGTACGGCTGAGGGCATTCTGCTCTGTGGATGCCCCGAAGTGGGCTCGTCTTCCTCCTGGGGACGTGCAGCTCATCTCCTGTGAACATTCTTGTACAAACACTTTTTATATGCTGTTTAATTCCTTTATTAGCATTTAAGTGACACAGCTTTGCATTTTTTAGTGGTTGGTCCAGATTACAATATGCATCTTTAACATATCACAGCCTACCTAGACTTAATAGTGCACCAGTTTAATCAATGTAAAATATGGAAGCCTTGCTACAGAACAGTTCCATTTACCTCTGTCTGTCCTTTGTGCTATTGTTGTCATAAATTTTACATCTTCCCATGTTATAAATCCCACAATACAGTGTTATGATTTTTCTTTAAATAGTCATAGGTTTTTTAAAGAAATTAAGAGAAAAATGTTAAGTATTTGGAGGTAGATGCTTTGAGGCTCTGCAAAGGTACTGTTTCTTCTTTAAGTTTCACCCACAGTTTTTGCATTCATCAGTCAGTCTTCCCACAGTAATTATTACTGTGGTGTTCTAGTGGCGATTTTCTATTTCATGCTGTCCAGCCACATTTATTATTTGGAATTCTGTGAGGAAGATTCCCCCCTCCCTCTCCCTGCCTTCTTTCTGTCTTTCTCTCTTTCTCTCATTCTCCCCTCCCCCTTTTTTTCCTTTCTTCCTTTCTTATTTAATCTTCTTTGTACCAGTATAGACTCATGGATATTTATGTTATTCTCTGGGTAATAATCCAATGCTACCATTATTTATTTTGTTGCTCCCAGTTTTCCAGCTTGAGCCATTGGGAAGTCTTTCAGATTGATTCCTTTTGACACATCTCATCATTTTCGGTGGTTTTTTTGAAAGCACTTTCCTACTTTCTGACACTACAAGAAGCTCCAGGCTCATCTTGTATTTTCCATGTCCAGCCCTAGAATTAGCCATTTCTCCAAGAAAACCTGGTTCTTTTTATTGGAGAATGACATTTAGAAACCAAGATCTGGGAGCTAGTTGTGCCCATTGATACTAGAGTGTCACTGCTTCTAGACCCTCTCAGCAGAGCTTGGAAATGTATGTATGAATATAAACTCAGGTATACACATCTACCTATCGATATATCAATCTATCAATCTATCCATCTATCTGGATAGATATATTTAAAGACACATGGATTCATACTGATACTTCCAACTCCTATCCAGCACCAAAGAGTTTATTCCAGCATTCTCCTTTTGTTTATTTGTAACTTCTTTCACCAACAGTGAGAAACTTAACTCCAGTTATCTACAATATATTTACTAATGTGTCCACTAGTTTCAGAATCGCTAATCCATACCCTTATGAAAAACAAATTTACCACCTAGAGTACAGTGTTTTTGTCCAGTACTTTAATTTTACAGTATCCCATCAAAACACTGTCTTCCAAAGTTACTTAGGTCAGGACCTTTCATCCACACCCCTTCTGTGTGGTTATGTCACATGCTTGTAATACAGTGAGATTCATTTGTCACTGCATTCCATCTGAGTTCCCAGCATCCTGATTGATTTTTAAAATTTGCAGAGTAAAATTCACTCTATGTGGTGTACAGTTCTATCGGTTTTGACAAATTTATGGTCATGTATCCACGTCTACGGTACCACAGCTCTGGTAACACAGAGCTGTTTCTTTCACTCCCAAAATTCTCTCATACTGTCTCTTTGTAGTCAACCCCTTCCCCCACTCCATCCCTTGGCAACCACTGATCGTTTTCCATCCCTGTAATGCTGCCTTTTCTAGAAAGTCATATAAATGGAATCCTATACTATATAGCCTTTTGAATATGGTTTCCTTCACTTAGAGATATGCATCCAAGATTCATCCATGTTGTTGTGTGAATCAAGAGTTTATCCTTTTTGTTTTTCAAGTAGTATTCTAATGTAATGATGCACCACAGTTTCTTTCTCCATTCACCTGATGAAGGACATTTAGTTTGTTGCCAGCTTTTCGCAATTATGAATAAAATGGCTATGAAGATTCATGCAAAGATTTTTTAAACATTAGTTTTCAATTTGCTTCAGTAAATTTCTGGGAGTGGGATACCTGAGTCATTATATATAATAAGTGCATGTTTAACTTTATAAGAACCTGCTAAACTGTTTTCCGAATGCAACTGTCATGTTGCATTCCCAGTTCTAGTTGCTCCTAGTCCTCACCAGCACTTGGTATTTGCAATTTTATTTTTTATTTTAGCCATCTAATAGGCGTGCAGTCTCTTATTGTGGCTTCTGCTTTCTTTTTGAAAGTGAGTTCTGCCTAATATAGAATCCTGTGTTGACTTTTGGGTTTTCTTTCTGCACTTGAGAGATGTCATTTTGTTGTTGATTTGTCTCTTTTGTTTTTGATAATATATCATCCATCTTTCACATTATTTCTCCCTCTTTGTAATGTCTTCCTCTGTATATATGTGTTTCCCTGACTGCTTTCAAGATTTTCTTTTTATCTTTGGATTTTAGCAGCTTGACTATCATGTGTCTAGGTATGGTTTTATTTTGTATTTTATTTTGTGGGTTTCCTGACTTTCTTAGATCTAAAATTTTAGATTTTTCGCCAAATTTTGGAAGTTTTATGTTATTATTTATTGATTTGCCTTTCCGCCTCATTTAATTTTTTGTCTCTCCCCTCTCTGATGGGGACTCACTCAGGGACTCACTCATCTCACAGGTCTTAAGGCTCTCTTCATTTTTCTTCAAAACTTTTACGTTCTTTTCTTCAGACTGGATAATTTCTATTGCTCTATCTTCATGTTTCTTCTACTGTTTCTAATCTACCGGTAAACTCAAAAATATTTTCTGTATTTCATCTTCCTATTTGGTTCTTTTTTGTAAATTCCACTTCTCTGCTGAGTTTCTACATCTGTTCACTCATTATGAGAATATTTTTCTTTACCACCATGATCATCTTTATAAAACCTGCTTTCTCATCCTTGTCTGCTAATTGCAATACCTTGGGAATAGTTTCTACTGCCCGCTTTTGGTTGTATATGGATTATATTTTCCTATTTCTTCAAATCTCATGATTTTTTAAATTATGTACTGGAAACCGTGGATGATAGTTATAGAGCCTCTGGATTCTATTGTATCCCTTTGAAGAGTGTTTTTATTTTTCTAGCAGGGTGTTAACTTGGCTTGACTGAAACTCCAATCCTATCTCCTTTACAGTGGCCATAGTTGAAATCCTCATTCAGTTCTTTCATATTCCAACTGCTGTTTTTACACTAGGCCTGTGTGTTGTTCAAAGACCTGCCAATTTGGTGTGTGTGGGGGGCAGACTTTCATACATATCTTAAGATTTTCCTCTTTGTGGTTCCCTCCCTTCCAGAATTTCTCCCCTAACTTTCCAGCTATTCTGCCAGCCCCAAAATACATCCTCTAACATTACAAGTAATACTATAGTTTTTCCCCTGTCTGGGTCACTTGCAGATTTTTTAATGCTTTGAGGCAAAAGACTCAAGCTTGCAAATATCTCCTGGTAAAATTCACATGATTCAAGGGAAGATTCCCCCTCGGTTCTGCTTGCCTTTGGAAGAGATTTATGTATACATACATATACACATTTATTATATGTGTATTACATATAGATACATGATTCTATATAAATATATATAATATTTCATGCAGATTTTATCATTGTTATCTGTGAGAATGTTAGTTCAACAAGCTACTCCACTATTATTGCAAGCTAGACTTCGGTTTTGTTTCTTTTTTGCATTTTATATAAATGGAATTATAAAATATATAGCCTTTTGAATGTAATTTCTTTTATGCAGCATTATGGTTGTGATATTCATCCATGTTATTGCATGTAGCTAGTGTTTGTTCATTTGAAAATAATTAATGTTGTTAAATGGTCATAAAATATGCATAACATGAAATTGACCACTTTATCCATTTTTAAGTGTACAGTTCAGTGACATTCAGTACATTCACATTATTGTGTAGTGATAACCTCCAACCATCCACAGATCTATTTTCACCTTGCACTGAAACTCTGTGCCCATTTAGCCACAACTCCCTGTTGTCCCTCCTTCTTGCCCCTGGGAACCACCATTCTCCTTTCTATTCCTATTAATTTGAGTACTCTAAGTACCTTAAATGAGTGGAATCATACAGCATTTTTCCTTTTGTGTCTGGCTTTACTTCACTTAGCATAAAGTCCGCAAGGTTCATCCATGTCATAGCATGTGTCAGAATTCCTTCGTTTTTAAGGGTGAATGGTATTCCACTGTGTTTTGCACCACATTTTTTTGTCAATTCATCCATTTATGGACACCTGGCCTGCTTCCAGCTTCTGCCTATTTTGAATAACGCTGTTAAGAACACGGGTATATGCATATGTCTTTATATATGCATTCAGTTCTTTCGGGTTTATATCCATATGTGGTGTTCTGAGATTCATTTTTTCACATGTGGGAGGGTTCCCCACACCTCCAACAAGCAATTCTTGGAATGCCAGCTGGTTGTCAGATAATTCAACTCAATTTGATGCTGTCAACCCAGAGATACATCAGATTCCACAGTTTAAGGGCTCAGTCCTATAAGACTGCACACCCACCCAAACTCACCTTAACTTCAGATGCCAGTTACAAGCCCAGGCTGTTACCTGTACTTCTGACTGAGTGACTATAAACCAGAGATTCCCACAACCTCCTCCTTGGGTTTGATTAATTTGCTAGAGTCGCTCACAAAACTCAGAGAAACATTTACTAGATCACCAGTTTATTATAAAATGATATAACTCAATAACAGCCTGATGGAAGTGATTCAGAGGGAAAGGTATGTGAAAGGGGCACAGTGCTTTCATGCCATCTCCAGGTGCACCATTTTCCAAACACTCCTTGTCATTGCCAATCTGGAAGCTCTCTGAACCTCATTCTATTGGGATTTTTATGGAGGCTCCCTCACATAGGCATGATCACTTATTAACTCAGATTCTAGCCCCTCTCCCCTCTCTGGAGGATAAGGGGTAGGACTAAAAATTCCAAGCTTCTAATCGGGTCTTGGTCTTTCTGGTGACCAGCTCCCATCCAGGAGCCATCCAGGAGCCCACCCAGAGTTACTTCAATAGAACAAATGATTCTCTTAGTGTTCTTATCACTTAGGAAATTACAAGGGTTTTAGGAGCTCTGTGTCAGGGATGGGGTCAAAGACAAATATTAGAAGAAGAGATGCTCCTAGTGTTCTTATCATTTAGGAAATTACAAGGATTTTAGGAGATCTGTGCCAGGAACTGGAGGCAGAGATCCATAAATATATTTTCTACTATTTCAGAACCCATAGGTAGAATTTCTAGATCATAAGATAATTCTATTTTTAATTTTTGAAGGAACTGCCATACTGTTTTCCACAGTTTTATATTCTCACCATCCGAGCACAAGGCTTCCAATTTTTCAACATCCTTGCCAACACTTGTTATTTTCTGATATTGTGATAGTAAAACTATCCTAATGTGTGTGAAGAGGTATCTCAATGTGGTTTTATTTTGCATTTTCCTGATACTTAGTGATGTTGAGCATCTTTTCACATGTTTACTGGCCATTTTATATCTTTGGAGAAATGTCTATTCAAGTTCTTTCTGCATTTTTAAATTGGGTTGTTTTTTTTATTGTTGAGTTGTGGGAGTTCTTTATATATTCTAGATATTAATCCCTTATCAGATATGTGATTTGCAAATATTTTCAACCATTCTGTGGGTTGCCTTTTTACTTTGTTAATAGTATCTTGTGATACAGAAAACTTTTGCATTTTGATGAAGTCCAATTTGTTGGATTTTTGTGTTGCTTATGTCTTTGGTGTCATATTAAAGAAATCATTGTTGCCAATGACATTTGGACCCAATGACACGCAGCTTTTACCCTGTGTTTTCTTCTAAGGATTTTATAGCTTCAACTCTAACATTAGATCTTTGATCCATTTCGAGTTAATTTTTGTATATGGTGTAGGGTAAGAGTCCAACCTCATGCTTTTGCATGTGGGTATTCAGTTTTCCCAGCACCATATTTGGAAAAACTTATCCTTTCTCCAATGAATGGTCTTTGCACCCTTGTCAAAAATCGTTTGACCATATATGCAAAGGTTTATTTCTGGGCTCTCTATACTATTTCATTAGTATATTGTGTGTATTTGTGCCAGTACCACACTGTTTTGATTATTTGTAGTAAGTTTTGAAATCAGGAAATGTGACTTCTCTAAATTTGTTCTTCTTTTTCTACATTGTTTTGGCTATTTAGGGTCCCTTGAGAGTCCATGTGAATTTTAGGATAGATTTTTCTATTTTTGCAAAAAACATCATTGGAATTTTTACCTCCTTGAGTAAGTTGATTCTTAAGTATTTACTCTTTTTGATGATATTGTAAATAAAAATGTAAAGTTTGTAAATTTCTTTTCAGATTACTTATTACTAATGTATAGAAGAAGAGCTAATTTTTGCATCTTGATTTTGTGTCCCACTACTCTGCAGAATTTATTCTAACAAATTTTGTGGAATTTTTAAGGGTTTCAACATATAAGATATTATTTGTAAACTAATATAATATTAATTCTTCCTTTCCAATTTGGATGCTATTGCTTTCTTTGTCTTGCCTAATTGCTTTGGCTAGAACATCTAATAGCATGTTGAATAGAAGTGGTGACAGTGGGCATTCTTGCCTTTTTCCTGATCTTAGAGGAAAAGCTTTCAGTCTTTCTCCCTTGAATATGATGTTCTCTGTGTATTTCTATATATGGCTTTTATTATGTTGAAATAGATTCCTTTTACTCTGAGAGTTTTCTAGTGTTTTTAACATGAAAACATGTTTAGTTTTGTCAAGTCTTTTTCTGCATCCATTGAGATGGTCATGTGTTTTTTTCCTTCATTCTGTTAATGTGGTTTATTACATTGATTCATTTTCATATATTGAAACGTCCTTGTATTCCAGGAATAAATCCCACTTAAAAATGATGTATAATCCTTTGAATATGCTGCTGAATTTGGTTAGTTATTATTTTATTGTGGATTTTTGTATCAATATTCATCAAAGATACTGACTTGTAGTTTTCTTTTCTCTTAGTGTCTTTGGCTTTCATATCAGGGTAGTGCTAACCCCATAGGATGACTTTAGAAGTATTCTCTCCTCGTCAACTTTTTGAAAGAGTTTGAAAAGAATTGGTGGTAGTTAATTAAAAAAAGGCTTTGGGCCCACAAATAAATTCAGCATAAAATAAATACAAATAAATATTTTTTTAATGTGAAAAATAATTTTTCTTAAAAAAATTAAAAATTAAACAAGTACATCCCTTATCACTTTATTTCTAAAAGGGTTTTTTTAACCTAATAGTAAGCAGGAACAAATAGTTAAAATTAAAATGACTCAAGTCTTAATTATCTTCATTGCAAATTTTCTGACAGAAGTATATGGTGCCATCATGTATGACCTCTTTTATGAAAAAATGGTCATTTATTGTAGTATTTGAGAATATTATGAATTTCCCCAATGGCCTCTGACAATACTCTGATATGCAAAGTTATCTTTTCAACATTTGTGTCTTATTATTGTCCTTACAAAATTAACAAACTCTCTCCGGTGCTAATTAATGAACTACTTTTCATATGATTCAGGTTCTCCGCCACCAGCTTCCATAACCATCAGGATATTCTACAACTTCTGCAAGAATAACAATTTTACCTTACACTGTATTTCTCTCATGTGGTTTAAAACATCCAGAAATCATTGATAAACTGACCCTGCCCAAACTAAAACATGGTGAGTTATAAAAGATGGTCGCTGTTAAGTGGGGAGGGATTTCAGGTTGAACTTAATTTTATAAGTGGTCAATTTAATACAGTATATTGTTCTATTATCTATTTCACTTCTTTTTTTAAAAAAGTGATATTTGAGGGCACTTAGATAATAAAAAGTTGAGAAGATAAGGAACTGATATACTCTGTAAGCTTGATATGTTTTCCAGCATAAGATACCATAAGAACTAAAACTAAGAAATGGCAGAGGAAATAGAGATAAGAGGATGAAATTGCAAAACTTAATCTATAATAATATCTCAATGGCTAGCACTGTGGTGCCAAGAAGGTGGTGAAGTCAAAGAATTCGTAAAGATGATAATAAACAGACTGCAAAGAAAAAAGACTGAAATTTTTGTAGAGAGAATTTTTACAGCGATATTACAGATAGAGAACAGGGAAGAGAATTTGGAGTGAGAGACTATCTTCTTCTTAAATTACTTCCACTGTAGAGAACAAAAAACCAATTTGCTGAAATCTTTATTCGCCTCTATGACCCTATCTTTACCTGCAAAATCTCAGCCCTGAATGAATGTCACATTCCTCCTTTTCCATCCCCGGGGAACAGGGCAAATAAGCTCATCTGAAACCTCAACTGCCCAGCCTGTGAAATAAGGCCGGCCATCCATTTTCACAGAGGAGCCAACTGGAGGTAGGATTTTTGGTTCTGAATTCAGCTAAACATCTTCAAAGGATTGTATCTGGCCTTCCTTATCCAGGGCTATCAGTGAAGGGCTGTCTGGCTTTCAGAGAAGACCAGTTCACAGTCAGCTGAGACATTTTTTGTTGGGCTCTCTGGAGAAGGCTGTGGGGCTTGCCGGTAAGAGTTTATATCTATATGGGTTATATATTTTTATTTAATTCAGAGATTTATAAAGAAATTTACATGGTAAGTATTATTTATTATCAAGAAAAATGGTTGTCTATTCTCTGGTCATTTAAGCAAAATCCTCCTCTTAGGGTCCACCTATGGACAAAGCCCAGATTTAATCTCCAAGCATCTGTCAGGCATTCTGTGGTCTGTGGGAAGCTCTCAAGTTGGCAGCCTGTTCTCTTGTGTCCTTTGCTGGTACTTAATCTTCCATCTCTTCAAGGTACAACTAGACAGAGGCTCAAAGGACTTGACATTGGAGAAATGTACTTTACATTCTCTTTAACTTCTACACTTTTCCAAAGACTCTCAGCATTTCCAGTAATTGTGCAGCAGTTTACCCAACACTAAGATTATCACTATAAAAATTAAAATAAATAAATTTTGAAAAGGAAAAAAGTGATCTTTGAAATTTTGTACAGAATCTATATAATGGGTGCATCCTTATAAATGGAGGAAAAATAACAGATTTAACTATTTTGATTAGTTATCACAGTAAGTAATGTACTTTATATATTACTAATTTTGAGATTATTTGTATTTAAAAATACTGCTTCAAACCCCTAAATCATTGTAAGCGGTAGAGTCTGCAATCTGCTTTGGCTGAACTGTTATATACAACAAGTCAGCCAAAATTCCTCCATTCCTGTATAATCCTATATGTGGGTGGTAATGGTTATTTCTTATAGATTGTGTGAACACGTGCATGTCACAAAATACAAGTGGCCATTAAAAATTAAAATGTTCACTAAATACAAGATTATCTGATTCCCAGAAAAAGAAAACATTACTGTAACATTAAGGCTAAAACTATCAAAAAGGAAGCCAAGATACACTCAAGTAAAGCTTTTGCTGAAAAGTTAATTGGCTCATCTTTGAAACTTTGTCATATTTATTATGTAAGCAAGACACTTTCAGAGCCTAGAATATGGAAAGTGCTTATGGGTAAGTTAACATAGTGATCACTTATTTTGTAAATGTTAATATGAGATATGTAATTCATTGTCTACTATATTCAGATTTTCAAGTTCTGCTAAATCTAAGGCCACATTACTGGCAAGTTGGGATACCTCTAGACATCTGAAAAATATGAGTCCTACACAGAAGCATATAAATTCTCTATTCTTCAGGTTCTAAATTTTAAAACATTCTAAGGTTTTAGAACAAAGCAATGGCGTTCCAAATTTACAGTAAGGCTGCACGTGCAATACATGATCCTATAGGAAGAGGCATCCAGATCTTAAATAAAGGAGATTGTGCACAAAAATAAAGTATATTTTCACGTCTGAAAGGGGATTTCAAGAAAGAAGGGACTCTCAGAACATGTGGTAAGTGGTAAATAGTTACCAAAGGGTCTCTAAAAGAGAACATATTGTTGAAAAAAGAGCTTAAACACAGATAGCTAAAATGACATCTCTGGAATCCTTTTGATGAAAGAGACGCTGAACTACTATTGCCTAAAATTTAAAATGCATCTTATCCTCTAAACAAATACCATGTCCCTGCCATGCAGCTTACCTGGGCATGGTGACGTGTTTGAATCATTTTCTAATTCATTGGCTCTTAAACTTGATGGGCACCAGAAGCACCTGGAGGCCTTGTTGAAACCCAGATTGCCAGGCCCCCCCCCCAGAGTTTCCAGTTCAGAAGGTCTGCAGCAGAACCTGAGAATTTGCATCTCTACCCAGTTCCCAGGTGATGCTGCTGCTACTGGTCCAGGGACCCCACTTTGAGAACCACAGCCTAACTTACACCCTATATATGGTTACCAAATCCATTATTTCATCCTTTGGCTGCTACTTCTCCTTTATCACATTAGCACCTTAGCTCTGAATCTCCTCACCTAGCAATGGGAATACTTGGAGAGTTTAACAGCTGGTCCTTCTTTCTGGCTCAGTTCTCCCTCTTCCTCTCAATGCTACATTCCCTTGCCAGGTAATTGTTCCTTGAACATCAGTTCATCATAGATCTTCCTTGCTCAAAATCCCACGGCTCTTATGCTGAGCACAAGACATTTTAGATTCTCTACTTGGCTCATAAGGTCTGTAATGGCCTGTAGAATGTGGACACCCTGTTCCTTACCCTGCCTACTATAAAGGAGTATGTGAGGATTACATAAGCTACAGTCAGTTCTCATTATGCACAGTATGACATTCTATAAAGTCACTGTGAACACTGAATTGGTGAATATGACCCAATGCTACTACAGGAAATGCAGGGTTAGGTTGCTGCAAGCCTTAGTTACATTTTCCTCAATTGATCAATACATAACCTTATTTTCTGTGTGTTTCTCTTTAAAGTCACCTTATTTAAGATATATTGTTGATATATTAACATTGAACTCACACCAACAGCACTGTACCTCGTGTCTGAAAGAAGCTTGTTGAACACACATACTTTCTCTGTAAAGGCACAGCCTCTTGCCCTGAGGAACACCAGGCAGCATTGCAGCACTACACATTGGGGACATATTAAACAACAAAGTCACCAACACAAGGCACAAAAAGATAAGAAATGAGGCACTAAATAGACTGCAAGAAGGACACTTGTTTACAGTATGAGCTGAAACTAGGGCAGAGCGTCACCTGGTTCCCCTCAGCTGGGAACGTGCACGTCCAATGAATCAAATTTTTCACCACTTTGTGCATATCTGCAAATGGACATGAAAGCCCTGTGAGTGTTTATTCAGAGGCTGCCAGTACATTTTAGCTAGTGTGCAAGTGTGCAAACAGGGAATCCACAAATCATGAGGATCAACTATATTATGAAAGCATCTTTTCAAAACCAGAGTATTGCTCAGATATAAGAGCAATAATGATAACATAACAGCTAACATTTTAGTGCCTACTATGTGCCAGGAGCTCTTCTAAGTACTTTACATAAGTTAATGCATTTAAATCTCACTAAAACCCTATAAGACAGGAGTAATCATTAGCCACATTTTACAGATGAGAAAACTAAGGCTCAGAGAGTAAATACTCTGCACAAGTTCCCCAGTTAAAAGGGCAATAACTGGGATGGGTTCCCAGAAAAACTGGTCCAAAGCCCACAGCCTCAACAACTATGGTAGGAATGTGAGCGGATTTTCTACCACTCCCTGAAAAGCCCCTTCTGCTCCAGTCAGTGTGGTCTCCCACATACTTATTCAATCATCAAACATTTTCTGAGTGCCCCAAAGGTGTCAGGTACTGTGTTTAGATACTGGAGGGACAAATAGAATGTCAATGCATATAATCCATAACCAATCTATATATCAAAATTGGGGTGAGTTTATGATGAACCAAACTTTGAGGGTCATATAGCCCAGGAGAGTCCTTTCATGAAGAAATGGAGCACTCCAAAGAAGTGGGGTGTACAGAGTGGTTATATACCATCAAAGAGCACATATCGCATGTGATTGCAATGTCCCTTTTACAGTAATCATGACGTTGACCTCTCGGCACATCAATTGATGGACACAGTGGGTATCAGATCTGCTGTCTCCATGGGCGTGTTGTCTCGAGTTGGGTCATCACAGGATGAGTGCAGCAATCAAATCCTAGCCTAGGGAGAAATGCTTATCCTTAAGGAAATTCCAATGTGGGGGAAGTTGCATTTACATCTTAAGGGCATTGCTTTTGTCTTTGGGACATGTTAATTGCTTAAAGTGGATATACAATGGATGAACAGAGGCTACAGGCCCCTTTTGGGGAAAAAAAAAAACAAGGTCAGGCCCAGTTAGTTTTACACTAAATGGCTTCCTCATGTGCTCCAATATATCCTATTGCTCGCCATTTATTTATCAAGAAGTAGGATAGTCCCAGCTTTAGGGAGCTAACGGTCTAAGAAACATGAATAAAACAACAGTTATGGAAAAGTAGATAAGTACAGGGGCCCAGAGTGGGGACATCTAAAGGGGTCTCTGGATGGAAACCTCTCAGGAAAAGGATCCAAGAGGAAGGAACATTTGACATGAGTTTAGATTAAGAAATAGGAATTAAGTTGATCAAAAAAGGGGGTAGGAGGACAGAAGAAACATATATAAAAATACAGATATATAGGATGCTAAAGATTTCAGAAAATGGTATTTTTAAGGCTGGAACAAAGCTAAAGATGAGGACAGCAAGGCAAAACCTGCGTCTCCAGCTCAGGAGTCTGAATGATCTCTCAGATGCTGTGAGCAATCATTGAAAGACTCTAAGCAGATGTCAGATTTAAGAAAATTTGGATTCTAGGAGGTAACTCTATAGACATTGTGGAGGAAAGATTAGAAAATATTAAGACTGGAAGTAAAGGGACCTGTTGGGAGACTAGGAAGTGATCCAGATAAGATAGGCCTTGGATCAAGCGGGGGGTCTGCAGGTGGAGGAGTCCAGGAGGTGGGAAGCAGTGCTGGGCTCCTGTAGGAGGAAACTGAGCTGCCTCTCAGTCACGGGAAGACTCTGCCTGTCATGGCCTCCCCACCCCCATGCCCAAAAGCCATGTTCCTTTCTACATCTGTACCTTTCCCTCTTCCCCCATCTGAAATCCTCACTCTTTCTTCCCTCCACCTGCCCAAAAGTGGTCCCTTTGAGGACTTGATCTAGTTCACCTCTCCTAAGAGGCTGTCCTTAATTACAATTTCTTGATAACATTCCCATTTTTTTAAGTTCTATAATACAACATACACTAAATACCTTGGAAGAATCTAATTACATCTTGCAAAAAATTTCATGTGTGTGGAGGAGCTTGGAACCTTATAATTCTTTGTATTTCCCTCAATACCTACCACAAATATCTTTCACATATAGGTCATTGGATGTCCAGTAAAGTTCAATAGAGAAGAAGCACCCTTTATAAGCTAAAAACTTTTATGAGATGAGTTATTCCTTTAGATCAGCTGCTTGAACCATTTGTCATCCTCCACAGGTCAACAGTGTTGCCCAGAACAAATGAATTTTACATCTTCTCAAACTCAATAGAGCAAAGATGGAACTTCATTCCCCCTGCAAGCCTTACTGTCCTAGACAAAAGCAAAAGCAACATGTGGCATCTAATTTTTTCTCCACATTCTCATCTCAAATTGCACCTTTTTTCCAGATACTAACTGCTTTTCATTCTTAAAACTGACAGAAATTTTCTCATTATTTCCTTTTATTTTTTTTTCTTTTTTGTGAGGAAGATCAGCCATGAGCTAACTTCCAATGCCAATCTTCCTCTTTTTGCTGAGGAAGATTGGCCCTGGGTTAACATCTGTGCCCATCTTTCTCTACTTTATGTTGGATGTTACCACAGCATGGGTTGACAAGCCCTGCATTGGTGCACGCTGGGATCTGAACATGTGAACCTGGGACCGCCGCAGTGGAGCGTGTGCACTTACCTGCTGTGCCACAGGGCTGGCCCCTCTCTTTATTTCTAAAGCTGAAATGTCTAATTCATTCTCTGGGCTAGTTGGAATTTCCATAAAATGAAAATATACATTCCAGAAAAATCCTTAACTTTCCGGAACAATCCTTAATATATTATGGTAAACACCTTGGCAAAGTGTCACTGATTTTCAGTGTCAGTGCCTCCACAAGGGTATCCTTGCATTGTCTCGCCTCCCAACCACCTGTCACTTTGCCCCTCACCAGGCTCATGGGCTAAAAGTGTTTACTGAGCACTAAGAATGATCAGAGTCTGAGGGAGACTTCAAGGATGACTAAGCCGTGTTATCTCACCTTAACCATCTCTCTCCATCTCTCCTTTAACCTCTATTTTTCTCACTCTGGTTTCTACTTTACTTGTTTACTTGTCTTGTGAATTAATGTTTTGTGGTTTATAATTGCCATGTAAATTCATATTACTTTTTGCCTTAGAGTTTAGAAAGAACTTACATTAAACAATGTTTTTTCTCAGCCCTTTGATGTGTCTAATATCTTCCAATGCAATTCAAGTGGCTTCTTGTTTTTACATCTCCATCATTATTCCTTCAGAATTATGTTCAGCCCACACTTTTGATCTGACCAATGCTGCTTTACTCTTTAAACTTTTCTATGCCGAGACTCATGTGAGGAATCCCTCAAGCACCATCAACTAGGTGACCCCACATTTCTCACATCTGTTTCCTTGATTTGTTCCTAAATAAAGATATTTCTTTTGTGTGTGTGTGAGAGGAAGATCAGCACTCAGCTAACATCCATGCTAATCATCCTCTTTTTCTTTTGCTGAGGAAGACTGGCTCTGAGCTAACATCTATTGCCAATCCTCCTCCATTTTTTTCCCCCAAAGCTCCAGTAGAGAGTTGTATGTCATAGTTGCACAGCCTTTTAGGTGCTGTATGTGAGACTTGGCCTCAGCATGGCTAGAGAAGCAGTACGTCAGTGCGTGCCTGGGATCTGAACCCAGGCTGCCTGTAGCTGAGCGTGCACACTTAACCACTAAGCCACGAGGCCGGCCCAAGATGTTTCTGAAACTAATAATAAATTGTATAAAAAGCACTATCACAGATACCTTAAAGCGAACAAATGGAAAAGAATATTCATTTCCTCAGATAAGTTTGCAATCAAATGAGGCATTGAGGGGACCAGGGGGCACTGATCAGAGCAGGATCCTAAGAGAAGTGTTTTAAGTCAATTTCAAATGAGCTACAAACTGGAATGAGATAGTATTTTACCAGTTAGCTGAAATCATAAGCATTTTCCTGACCTTTGAGAGTTTATTTGCATATAAACTGTACATGTGGGGTAAGAGAGTGCTGATATTGTTTAATATCTTTTTATTATTCAGCACTTTGTAATAGATGTGGCTATTCACAATTAATAAATATCATAGTGTGGAGAGACTCAACTTTCAACTGCCTGATATTATCAATTCTTACACAAAGCTAGAGTTTTAAAGATCAAATTTCATTCTAGTTACCTGTCAACTAGTCCATTTATATCAGAAAGGTGCTGAGTTTTAGGAAAACACTTCAAAACACAAATTTTATATGTAATTTCAAAAGCAAAAAATTAGTTAAAAACTGGGTGGTAACCTGTTTTGCTACCATATATTAATCTTTAACATGGGAGCAAACATTTTTAGAGAATATAATTGATATTTGCCTATTTGTATATTGTAGAATGTTATTTACAGTTTTAATAGTATTTCAAATACCAGAGAATAAAAAACAGAATTGTTTCAGTTTATGAAATAGTTTTTTAGACATAACAGATTTTCACAGCATATTACTTGAAAATAAAATAATCAGTTACTGAGGTTTAAGCAATGTGCTTTTCTTTTTTATAATTTTATTTATTTATTTTTCCCCCCAAAGCCCCAGTAGATAGTTGTATGTCATAGCCGCACATCCTTCTAGTTGCTGTATGTGGGACGCGGCCTCAGCATGGCCAGAGAAGCAGTGCGTAGATGCGCGCTCGGGATCCGAACCTGGGCAGCCAGCAGTGGAGCGCAAGCACTTAATCGCTAAGCCACGGGGACGGCCCAATGTGGTTTTATTTTAAACTTGCTCATTCCATAGGAGCATCAATAAAAGCCCTCCAGGAGTGGCTGACGCTCTTTCCCTCCACATGAGCACCAGCTGCGTTTGCTTTAAGCATCAGACTCTCAGGCAACACCATAGCCGTCAACTCAGTTAGTTGAGAAAAGGCTTTATGAGCCGTGTGTTTTTTCTAGGGGTATGGAGCTCCCAGAATTATTAACTACAGGGAGAAAGTAAGAGTCAGAACACATTCAATAAACTCCAGTGTGCTCAGGTGAGAGGATAGGTGCCTGAACTCACATCTGAAGAAGAACTTAAAAGATGCTTTCTGACTCTGCTTCGTGCCCCTGACTAAGCAGTCCTGAACATCCCCGTTATGGCCATAGAATAACACAGGCATCCTTGATGGACCAGAAATCCTCCTATGTCCATCATTTGCATAGAGTAAACTGGCTCAAGACCTCTCATTTCCTGCTGCAGTGGTAATTTACAGAGATACAGAACTGCCATCTAGTGACTAAGAAGAAAACAGCAAAGTGCTTTACATGGAAAATGAAACTGAGTTTTTTAAAAAAGAACAGTGAAACACTAAAGTTGGTAAAGTTGACACAATGTGACACACGAAAGTTATAGTAAAACTGAAAAATGTGTAGGTGAAGTAATCAGTTCTCTCTCCCTCTAAAACATGTCTTGACATCTGACTCATAAATAGTATAGTTTAAATAATAGAATAACTTTGGAAATAAGCTTCTCATCTCATCTCATCCAATGATGCTGGCAGGAACTGGTATTAAATAGCCAGATGGTGAGTACCCATGTTGAAGTACCATTTTTATCACAGTGGAGAGAATAGAGGCATAAACCCAACAGACTGATGTTCAGATGTTCCCTCTTACCCTTGATCAATTTTGTAAACATGGACTTTTTTTTTTGTGAGGAAGATCAGCCCTGTGCTAACAGCTGCCAATCCTCATCTTTTGTTGCTGAGGAAGACTGGCCCTGGGCTGACATCCATGCCCATCTTCCTCCACTTTATACGGGTGCCACCACAGCATGCCTTGCCAAGCGGTGCGTCGGCGCGTGCCCAGGATCCGAACCAGTGAAGCGCACACACTTAATCGCTTGTGCCACCGGGCAGGCCCCTAAACATGGTTTTCTTTTTCAGTTAAATATGAATTATAATAGTTACTTTAAAGGATTACTGTAAGAATTGCATGAGGTAATACAGTAAAGTAACCAGTGTAGAGTGATAGTTACTTCTCCTGCCCTGTCTCTCTTCTATGAAACATACACAAATCATCTAAGAAGAGAACTTGTCTATACAATAAACTTATGACAAAGAGTCAATGGCTCTAGAAGTAAGGGCCATCATTGTTGAGGGCTTAACCTCAACTTCTTCCAAATACTGTTAAGTCTCAATTAATTTTATGTATTTTATGTCTTCCAGACACTACCCTGGCTAGAAGGAAAGGAGGTGTGAAATTTAAATTGATGTATTTCACCCTTAAATGGCCCTGCTGTAACACCAGGTGTTTTAAATCACCTAGTTTTCTGCTTATTATTATATATTTTACCATGGTTCACAGCCCGAGAAAAATAGAAAATCATTATAATTTTACACACATGAATATATATCTTGACAATTACAGCTGGAATCTTAATGTATAGAGCAATGTTGTACATGTTTTGTCCTTGTTGATAGTACAGAATACTTTGGTCCAGGTTTTCTTTGGCATTATCATATATAATGAAGAACTCAGTAACATATGCCCTGGAGATAAGGATTTAGAAAAATCTAACATACTATCCTAGTCATGCCTCAAAAGAAAAATGCTATAAAAATAATGAGAGGAAATTTTGAAGGCGTTATTTTTCTTAATTATTTCCAACTTTATGTCCCTTTACCTGTTTTTAATCATTCTGCATCTTATTTGCTATTGTCTCATCATCTCAAGGTAATTAAATAACCCTCAGCTGAGTCCACCATGCCTCTTCAAGTGCCCCAGCCAGATGTTGGTTTCAGCTCTGACAAAAAGAAGCTGGGAAAACCTGTTTTGTGGCAATATTCTTAAGGATATCTTTACTCTTACAATAATAGCTATACTTTTGAAAGGCACCAGTGGATTATAAAATCAAGTACTTGACCAATGTTGTATCCTCATTTTCCCTCCAGGGGGAGCACAACTTTCATGTGTAATGCAGGGCTGCTGCTTTATTGTTTTTTCCTTTCAAGATATTTTATTACTTGTAAAACATGTCAATGTAAATAATCCATAATCAATCTATAAATCAAAAATTGGGGTGAGTTTATTATGAACCAACTTCTGAGGATCATGGCCCTAGGCCTTCCTTCCCTAAGGAAGGAATGGCACTGAAGAAGTGGAGTGTACAGAGCGGTTATATATCATGAAAAAGTAAGTATCACAACAACAAGAAATGTGAATCCATCAGTCTATGTCTTTTGATTCTGCAATGCACGAACGGGTTAAAAGTACCTGGTATGGTCTTGTCCAATAGGGCTGTAGAGTCTTTTACTTGATGTTTTCTCTGATAAATAAATTTTCTAGGTTATCATCCTTAAGGTCTGGGAGGGCTCTGTAAAGAAAATCAGCTACCGACTTCTCATATATATATATTTTTAAGTGTCTCAATGAAACCTTGGCAGTAATTAAGATATTTTCTTTACGCGAAGTTGATTCACACATTTCTTTATCTAATTGCTCAGGCTGTCCAGTTATTATCTCAAAAGGAGACAGCCGATGTTTAGCAAAGGGCGTACATCTAAGATTGAGGAGCAGTAGTGGAAGAGCTTTCAGCCATGAGATGAAATGTTCCTGAAAGCTTTGCCAATTGAGTTTTGATTGTGCCGTTAGTTCTTTCCACCAATCCTTAGGATTGGGAATGTTAAGCGCAGTGGAAATGCTGTATCATTGGCCCAATATTACAAATAGACTAATTATTTATCCAGTGAAATGAGTTAGCTGGTCACTATGTAACTCAGCAGGAATTCTCCAAACAGGAATTATTCTCTCTAATAGTAATTTACCTACTATTAGAGCCATTGCTCTTCTGCAAGGAAAGGCCTCAACCCAATGTGAGAACACACAGTCATTTCAAGATATACTTATCCTTGTGATGGTGGCATTTGGACAAAGTCCCATTGCTATACCTCAAAGGGTCCCTTAGTAAAGGGAAAGTGGCCTTGTAATTCATGTAGTAGTTTCCCTAGATGATATTCTGGACATATAACACAATCAGTATAGCTTTATGGGCCGCTGTGGGAGAAGGTTTTTAAAAGGATTGCTCTTCCCACAAAATTATCTTTTCAGGTGCCCAATGGGTTAATTGGTGTATATGCTGGAGCAGTGGCAATTGTGCTCCAATAGGGACAATGGGTTTTTTTTACTGGGTGCAAACCACATCTACTTCTGTGAGGGGATGTCAATAACTCCCCCTTTTGACTGCTATATCTGTTTCTCTTCTTCAGTGTCGATTTCTTTCAAGCTTGTGGAAAGAAGTCTTTTATTGGGTTAGCAGAGTTATACGAATTAGCAGATGTGGGAGATCAAGATTTGGCCACCCTGAAATATATCTCTTTACCTCAATTGTTTTCTCTGATGGACATTTGACCTCCCCTACTAACTGCCTAAAGAATTTGACATAGTAACTCTTTCCTGCAACAGATCATCTATCTGATGGCTGTAATATAATGTAAAATAGATGTTACAATAGGAAAGGCACCAACAAGCCCATCTTATCAGAAGTTCTGTCTCTCTGGCCACATTCTCTGGATGGCCCTGTGAGGAGTTGCCAGACAAACATTTACATTTATAAGGGAAATCTCCATTTATAAAGATATCTCCCTCTCTGGATTGGGAAGAGGGGGTATGACCTCATTTCTAGAAACTTAGAAGGTGAGGCCTTACATCTGCATAATAGCCTTACTCTTGTTTATAGTGCTTTAGTGGTGATCTCCTGTAACTGACACCCCCCACCCCCAACATCCTCCTCTGTCTTTATGTAAAGACGGTATTTAAGATCAGAATTTCTGCTATTTTGTTGAAAGTCGCAGTGTCTCTGCTTTCTCCCATGTATACATGTTATTAAACTTGGTATTATTTTCTTCTGCTAACCTGTCTTGTTAATTATTTGGCCAGCCATAAGAACCTTAAGGAAAAGGGCAGAGGGGGATTCTCCCTCTTTCCACCCCCCACAGGCATTCTTGAGGCTGGACAGCATATCCAGCTTGGTAATATCTTACTTATCATTTAAGTAAGACCCATCTGTAAACCAAATTAAATAGAATGCAGTTGTGGTCCTTCCTCCTGTAATGTTGGAAGCAAGATAGCAGGGTTAAAATAGTGAGTACTATTTACCTACGCAGTGTAACCTAAGAAGTTTTATCATTTACTTGACAATGCTGCCCGTGCAATTTAGCATACTTAACTAGCCTAATTAGTTTAGTATCTCCCTCTTTATAGGAAGAGATCAAATTTTCTTGAGAATTGCCAGGGCCCTTTGAAAATTCTCAAAGAGAAAAGTTATAAGAAAGACTTTATTTAGGATATGAATTTTGGGGAGATTGTCAAAAATATAGAAAGGTTTTAAACACTTGGTCAGACAAGATCAAGGAGTTGCTGCTCTTGTCGCAGTGAAACCATGCTTAGTTAACAAACAGCATTTAAACAGTCAAAAAGACCTTAATAGAGAAACCTCAGTCTTTTGAACTTAGGAAATTACCTTAACAAAACAGATCTCTGTTCTTTAGATAAATTTAACTCAAAGGTGAAGAAAAATCTTTTTACATAATAACCTCTATAAGAGTAGATTAAGAGTTGAATAGGGCTGGCCCCGTGGCTTAGTGGTCGAGTGCCCAGCTCCACTGCTGGAGGCCCTGGTTCGGATCACAGGCGTGCATCAACACACCGCTTCTCTGGCCATGCTGAGGCTACGTCCCACATACAGCAACTAGAAGAATGTGCAACTATGACGTACAAGTATCTACTGGGGCTTTGGGGGAAGGAAAAAAAGAGTAGAATAAAATTATCCTTTTAAAAGGAAGAAGATCAAATTTGAATTTTGTACCAGCTTACTTTTGATATTAAAAATCATTTATTTAATTGGATTTAGTTTAATCTTAGCCAACTTGACCGTGTATAAAACTCCTCAGGGTTTCTCTTCAACAAACCTTCTATAACTTTTTGTTTACACTCAGAATTTGTGCCATGGGCTCCTTTTTTTTCCTTCTAGTACTTTTCAGGGCAAATTTATCTTTCCTAACCAAATGAAAATATTTCCATTTTTCATATCTTAATGAAAACACACATCTTACTCTCCTTGAATACAAACATTTTTCTTAACTTTTTAGTAGCTTAATCACATATTAGAAATTTTTAACCCTTAGAAACCTTAATTTTTAAGTAAAAGCTAAGTAAGCAATTACAAAATTTCTTTTACATTAGCATTTCATGGCTTGACAAATTTATATGGACACTTTTTATAATTTTTGGAAACTTTATAGTACAATCTTTTAAATAAAACACAAGACATGTTTACCAATAGACACAGAACACCTTTTAGTTTTTCTGTAATAAGCCAAAAGTAGATAAACCTATATTTAGCAATGTCTAATATCTTATCTTATTTGAAAATGATCTAGATACTCAATGAATTTTTTTTTTCTGAGGAAGATCAGCCCTGAGCTAAGATCCATGCTAATCCTCCTCTCTTTGCTGAGGAAGACTGGCCCTGAGCTCACATCTGTGCCGGTCTTCCTCCACTTTATATGGGATGCCACCACAGCATGGCCTGATGAGCGGTGCATCGGTGTGCTCCTGGAATCCGAACCCAGGCCGCCAGCAGCAGAGCACGCGCACATAACTGCTACGCCACGGGGCTGGCCCCTCAATGAATTTTTATCATAAAATTTAGCAAAACCCTAAAGTTTTAAGTCACCAAAAAGAGTTTAGAAGCTATATACACTACAACATATGATTATTGTTTAAAGTTCACTTAATATTCATTTTTTTCACATCTATTTACTTATCTGTTCTCAATAATTATTTAGATTTCCTACAAGACTTTATGAGACATTAGATAATATTAGCCATTGATGGTGCTCAGGTCAAGTTACCCCAGGAGGCACCACTCTGGTATGTGGATTGTTTCGAGCTGAGGACAATAGGGACTCAGAGAACTCAGGAAGAATATTTGAGTTTCCCCTCCCAAACTGCCTAAAGAACTTAAAACAAAAGATCTGTTTCAGGAAGGAGTTATTATCATGATGGCTGTAAAGATAATGTGGGATACAGGTTACAATAGGAAGGTCACCAACCCTCTTTTATCAAAAACTCTGTCTCTCCCTGACCACATTATCTATAGATGACCCTGAGAAGAATTGTCTTCCTTGCCTCTGAAGTCCAGACCACTACCCACCCCCAACACAATCCTCGCCTTTAGCTGCAATACTTAAGCAAGCAGGTTAGACAGAGGGACGAGTTGCTCATTTCTGAGTTTCTCCCATGTGTACATGTTATTAAACTTGGTATTATTTTCTCCTGCTAAACTGTCTTTTTAATTATTTGGCCAAGCCTTAAGAACCTTAAGGAAAAGGGCAGAGGGAGATTCTCTCCCTCTCTCAACAACTGCATAACAGCCACTTAATGTGTATTGAATGAACACGCTTGTCAGGTAGAAAAATAAAGAAGATGGCTTGTCAATATGAGCAGCAGGTGTAGCTGGTAATCTCATTTTCCTTATTTGCTTAACAAGGTACCAAATGATACCCACAAACTATCTGGGTTTCATTTGAAAAACCAAGGTAGCAAGTTATCAGTTGTATCAAAACATAATGGCAATTACAGAAGATAAAGAAAAATACTGAGTAGACAAAAATCCTAAGATATCATCAATACTGGCGCCCAGACAGATCTCCTAACTTTAAAAGGCCTCAGTGTTCTCATCAGGAAATCAGGAATGATACCCGCCCTGGCCCTGTTCATAGGGCTGGTGTGAAGCAGGAGCAAACACTATGTGGAAAGAGCTAAGACAATGACAGCTGTTATTCAGACATAACAAACCAGGGGTCCCACTTGTTTTGACGTTTTAAAAATCTATGTTTAGTTAGAATAATCACACATTATTTCCTGTGTTTAAAAAATCCTCTTCAGAAGAATTCAAAGTCATCACCATATGTCCACATCAAGGTCTCTCCAGAACCAGTGCTGAATCTTTGCTTTATTGTGAGAAGCTAGTTGAGCAAACTTGAGTCTCCAGAGCTTTCTTGGCATTTGTGCTGATTGTCGCTGTTTTGCATTCAATTAATAACTTTGTTGTGGCATTTCCTCGACCATCGAGGCATGTCTTTTTCTCTGCTGTATTTCTGTTTAGCATTTTAGAAATGTAGTTATTTTCCAAGTACAGATGTAAGCTCCTTGCCTCCAGGCACCAAATCGTATAACACCTGTTTTCCCCAGGATATTACATATTCAATATACATAACAAACACACAATGAGTACTAAGGAACTGATAAATAAATGGCAAGCAATAGGATATATTGGAGCACATGAGGAAGCTGTTTAGGGTAAAACTAATTCAGCCGGAGTTTGTTTTACCAAAATGGCTTGTCGCCTGCATTGTGTATCTGCTTACCCATGTCCCAAAGAGAAGAGTAAATGCCCTTAAGATAAGGATGCAACTTCCCCCTCATTGGCATTACCTTAAGGATGAGCATTTCTCCCTAAGCTAGGATTTGGTTGGTGCAGTCATCCTGTGACCACCCAGCTCAAGACAACAGACCTGACACCAGCCAAGCCCATCGAGACAGCAGACCTGCTCCCCACTGTGTCCATCAATAGCTATTCTGGCAGGGCAATCTGACAGGGCAATCTTATTGCTATAGTAAAAGGGACATTACAATCCTATGTGATACATGCTCTTTGAAGACATATAACTGCTTTGTACACCCCACTACTTTGGTGCCCTTCCTTCCTTATGGAAGGAAGGCCCAGGGCCATGGTCTTCAAAAGTTGGCTAATAATAAACTCATCCCAATTTTGATTTATAGATTGATTATGGATTATTTATGTAGACATTTGTTGGTGTAGTTATGGTAGAATTTCAGAGAAACCCACCAGAGACCACCTGGAATCTACACTGAACTGGCATTTGGTACCAATACGGGCCCATTGTGCCCTCCAGATCACTGCATTCCTCAGGTGACCCCAGTGAGTTCTCCTGAAACCTGGACCTCCTTATTGTAAGTCAACAGTTCAAAGTTTATTTGAGCTGTTTTCAAGGCTTAAGGCTAGGTGTCTTAAGGGGGTATTGGTACATTCCTTAGGTCAGAGGAACCTAGGGCAGAATTCCTAGGAAACAGAAACCCAGGGCGAATTTCTTGCCCAGGGGAGACTAGGGGTCACTTTTGGAGTGAATGGAGCAGGCTGACCTTTTTAATTTGGCTTAAAATTGGAAAGAATTGTGTTTATAACGTCTGAACAAAACGGTTTGATAGAGAAATGAGAGACTGAATTTGTTCAGTACCGAAAAAAAGGGACTTTGCTCCTCTCAGCCTTTTGGGCATTCTCAGACCTGAAGCTGTAAAACTGCTAGAAGAAAACATAGGGAAGATGTTCCTCGACATTGCTCTTGGCAATGATTTTATGGATATCCCACCAAAACTGCAAACAACAAAAGAAAAAATCAACAAATGGGACTACATCAAACTTAAAAGCGTCTGCCAAGCAAAAGAAGCAACCAACAAAATCAAAAGGCTGGGAGGAAAATTTTACAAACCATGTATTAAATAAGGGGTTAAATATCCAAAACTTATCAAACACTTATACAACCCATAACAAAATTTATAAAGAACTCATACAACCCAATAATGAAAAAGCAATCCAATCGAAAATTGGGCAAAGGACTAAGTAGACATTTGTCCCAAGAAGACATCCAAATGGCCAACACATACATGAGAAGATCAACATCACTAATCATCAGGGAAATGCAAATCAAATCCACATATAGCTATCATCTCACACCTGTAAGGATGGTGATCATCAAAGAGACAAGAGATAATAGGTGTCGGCAAGGATGTGAAGAAAAGGGAGCCCTTGTGCGCTGTTTGTGGGAATTTAAATTGGTGCGGCCACTATGGAAAAGACAGTGGAGGTTCCTGAAAAAATTAAAAATAGATACACTTCAGTGTATTTATCCGAGGAAAGTGAAAACACTAACTTGAAAAGATATATGCACCCTTGTGATTATTACAGCATTATTTATAATAACTAAGATATGGAAACAACCTAAATGTCCATCAATAGATGAGTGGATAAAGAAAATGTGGTATGGGTCAGCCTGGTGTCGTAGCGGTTAAGTGCGTGTGCTCCTCTGTGGTGGCCCGGGGTTCAGATCCCTGGTGCGCCCTGCCTCACCACTTGTCAGGCCATGTTGTGATGGAGTCCCATTTAAAGTGGAGGAAGATGGGCACTGATGTTAGCCCAGAGCCAGTCTTCCTTAGCAAAAAGAGGAGGATTCGCACATGTTAGCTCAGGGCTGATCTTCCTCACACAAAAAAAAAGGAAAGAAAATGTGGTATATATATACAATGGAATATTATTCAGCCATAAAAAAGAAAAAATCTTGCCATTTGCAATGTCATGGATGGACCTTGAGGTCATTATGCTAAGTGAAATAACAGACAGAGAAAGACAAATACCATTTGATCTCAGTTATACATACAATCTGGCTCTGCAGTTTCTCGCCAAATTGCCACTGGCAGGCCGAATTGAGTATCGGTTTTCTTTAGTGAATCCGAGGGAATGTCTTTTGGAAAAAGCTTTTAACTGCAGTGTGTCTTGGAAGTTATGTGTGAGACAGCCTTAATTCCTAGAGCTGAGGGAGGTTCAGCACAGTCTCCGTTTTAGGAATGGAAGACAGGGATAGTTTGGCTCAGCTCTAGGGACAAGCCTCTAAGGGCTCTGCAGTTTCTTGCCAAACTGCCACTGGCAGTCCGAGTAGAGAATGGGTGCTCTTTACTGAATCCGACGGCATGCCTCTCGGACTAAGCTTGTAACTGCCGTGGGTCATGGAAGTTATGTGCAAGAGAGCCTTAAGACCTAGAGCTGAGGCAGGTTCTGCACAGACTCAGTTTCAACAATGGAAGACAGGGATAGTTTGGCTCAGCTCTAGGAACAAGCCTGTAAGTGCTCTGCAGTTTACTGCCAAACTGCCACTGCCAGGCTGAGTGGAAAACGGGTGTTCTTTACTGAATTTGAGGGAATGCCTCTCAGAAAAGGCTTGTAACTGCAGTATTAGTGGTGGCTGTGTGCCTTGGCAGTTCTGGTGAATGGCTGAAATTCAGTATTGAGATTATTCAATGCCATGATTTGGGATGTTCAAACAGAAATGGAGCCCCCTGTTCTGTGCCCAGATGGGAATTTATAGAGATATCATGAAGCAAAGTTCAAATTCAGTATACAAAATTCAGTTGATTTTCTATATACCAACAAATAATAACAAATTGGAATATGAAACAATACCATTAACAACACACACACATACACAAAGAAATCCTCAAGTGTAAATCCAATAAAATATTTACAATTATCTGTGGAAAAAAAATATGAGACACTCTTAAAAGCAATAAAGGAAAAAATAAATCAATTGAGATATATTCCTTTCTCATGATCAAAAGTCACAATATTATTAAGATGTCAATTATTCTTAAATTGATCTAAAGATCCAGTGCAATTCCAATAAAAATCTCACCAAGATATTTTGTAGATATTGACCAACTCATTTGAAACCTTGAGTAGTCTAGACAATCCTGATGAAGAACAAATTGTTGAACTCACACTTCTCAATTTCAAGATTAATTACAAAGTCAAGACACTGTGATATTTTACAATACTACACTAATCAAGAGACCGTGATATTTTAAAATGAATAGACACAGAGGTAAATGAAAAAGCATGGAAATTCCACCCATAGACCTCTGCAAATACAGAAAACTTGATCTTGGTGAAGACAATAAATGCATTCCAACATAAAAAATAACAGTCTTTTAGTCTTTAGCCTTTTAGTCTCTAGTCATCATCAACCATGGTGATGGTACCAAAGGATGACCCTATGGAAATAAATGAATAAAGACACGAACTTTGCACCTTAGACATAAATTTACTCAAAATCACTCATCAACTTAAATATAAAATGCAAAACTGTAAAAAGCCTACTGGGAAACAAGAGAAAATCTTCCTGATTTATGTAGTTTGATGATTAGTTTTCATATACAACACTAAAAGCACAATCCATGAAAAAAGCAATTGATCATGTGGACTTGGTTAAATTTAAACTCTCCAATCTGGGAAAGACAACATTCACAGAGTGGAAATACAAACTCCTGGCTAGGATAATACATTTGTAAAACACATATCTGCAGAAAGACTTGCATGCAAAATATTCAAAGAACTGGTCAAACGCTACAACAAGAAAACAAACTCCCCAAATTAAAATAAATAGACCAAAATATGAATAGACAAGTTACCAAAAATATATATATACACGGGAAATAAGCAAATATAAATTGTTCAACAACAAGGAATTATTGGAAAATAAAATGCATTGTGCATTAAGAAAAAGCAAATTAAAACACCCATGCGATACTCCACTCTTCTAGTAGAATAGCTAAAAACCAAAAACCGACTATACCAATTACTGGTGAGGATGTAGGACAATAGGAAATCTCATTCATTGCTGATGGGAATACACACAGTATAACCTCTTAAGAAGACATCTTGCTAATTCTTGTGAAGCTAAGTATAGTGTCACTATATGGTGCACCAATTGTGCACCAGTGTATTTCTGCAACTACCGTGAAAATATACATCCACACACAAACACCTAAGAACATCTAAAAAGCAGCTTTATTCACAATGGCCAAAACCTAGAAGGAACCAAGATGTCCTTTAACAGGTGAATGACACCCAAGTGTGGGACACTGGGTGAAGACACTTGAGGCACACATGGGCTACAGGCACAGGGTAGGGAAACACATGAGTTTGGACAGGGGCTAGAGGAAGAGTAAATGAAAACACTGGTTGTCTAGATGGGCTGGAGGCACAGAGAGTGTACACAAACACGAGCTGGCGTGGGCTGACGCACAGAGGACAGGCACACCCAGGGATGGAAAGGGATGCAGAGACATGGAGTGAGAGAGACATGTGAGGTCTGGTATCATATGTGGGCACAGGAGATAGAGACACTCGAGGAAAGATACGCACTGCAGGTACGTGAGAGAATGACATTAGTTGTCTGACATGGGTTTTAGAGAGAGCAGATGGAGACACATATGGGTTGGCATGGTCTACAGGAACAAGAAATGGAGATTTTGAGAAGTGGTATAGACAGAGGGGAGATAAAACGTTGACAACAAGAAAGGGCAGACATGGGCTGCAGTCATATGAGATGGTGACACTGGACAGAATATATGAGCTTCAGGTAGGGGGATGGAGACATACGAAGGCTGGCATGGTTGCAGGCTCATGGGCTGGAGTCCCTATGAGGCAGGCATGGCTTGCAGCACAGAGTTTAGAAATACACTAGGGGAGAGAAGAGATACCAGCTACATCTGTGCTTAGAAGGCAATAGTGTATAGCTTTAAATGAATGTATGGGTATGGAAGAACGACAGGAAATTAGTAATCTCAGCTTCTGTCTCAAGAATTAAAAGAGAATCACTCTGGAAAAAATACAGAATGGAAACAATAATAAAGATAAGAATCAATGAAATGGAAAAATACTAAAGAAACAAATCAGGCTAAAAGTTATCTTTAAAATATTAATAAAGTTAATAAACCACTAGCAAAACTGATTAAGGAAAAGGAAAAGAAATGAAACACAAATATTAGAAATCAAATAAGAAGTATTCTCTACAAAGTGCTTAGATCTTAACGAGATACACCATTTTGAGAAATACTTAGGACTACGAATTAGACAACAAAGGTCAAAATTCACTTTATAAAAAACCAATATACTGAGACTGACACAAAAATTAACATAAAATAGGAAAACTCACATAGCTACTGTCGGGGGAAGAGTGAGGATCTCCCTCTGCCCTTTTCCTTAAGGTTCTTATGGCTGGCCAAATAATTAACAAGAGAGGTTAGCAGGAGAAAATAATACCAAGTTTAATAACATGTATACATGGGAGAAAGCAAGGACACTGCATTTCTCAACACAATAGCAGAAATTCTCGTCTTAAATACGATGTTCAGCCAACGACAAAGGAGGATGTTGGGGGTGGGGGGAGTCAGTTACAGGAGATTACCACTAAAGCACAGTAAACAAGAGTAAGGTTATTATGCAGATTTAAGGCCTCACCTTCCACACTGATAAGCCTCTAGAAATGAGGCCATCCCCCCTCTTCCCAAAACAGAGAGGGAGATACCTTTAC
>JABWHU010001761.1:73252-99187 GCA_014189135.1 Dicerorhinus sumatrensis harrissoni | reverse complement strand
TTCGCTGTTTATACGCTCTTTCTGAGTTACCATCTTGATTAAACAGCTTGTCATAGACGTACCAAGAAATTTGGGCCATTTTATGTATCAATATTTTAAGATATCCTATTTCCCTGATAGTTTCTAAATTCAGCATGTCTGGGAAAAACAGTTTCTCAACATAGGTACTTTGGAATATAATTTTTGATTCTTGACTTATTGAAGCATAGAATTGTGGAGTTGGAAATAATTTTAGTGGTTGTAGAGCCTAACCTCTTCATTTTACAGGAAATGGAAAGTGAGGTTTCTCAAGTTAAGTTGTCCATAGTCTGACTGCTACTTAGTGGCAGAGTTGGAACTATATGCTCAGATGCTTGTCTCCAGAATCCTAATACAGTGCTGTCTGTGCTACGAACTATTAAGTAGACAAACCAGTGAGTTACCTTCCCAGATCATATATGTAGCCAGCAGGGTTGATTCTTTCCCATATGCATTTTTTGCTTTCTTTTTTAAATAACTACTAACCACAATTAATTCATTCTCATGCCATGTTTAATGACTATACTTGTGTGTGTCTCCTCGAGCACACGTGGATTCCCTAGAATGGACACCTACCTGTGAGTGGATTGCTGGAGCAGAAGCTGATGTGCATCTGCAACTTGACGAGCTGCAGCCAAATAATCCTTGAAGATTTAACAATTTCCATGCCCACCAACAGTGTCTGAGTCATCCTTCTCTTGGGAATTGTCAGATTGGCATTGTCAGATTTTTAAAGTTTTGCCAATCTGATGAGTGAGAAATGATGTATTTGTTTTCCTCTTTGTACAACTGTTTTGACAAATGCATAGAGCTGTGCCACTACCAAAATTGAGATACAGAACAGTTCCAGCACCCAGAACTCCCTTCAGCTGCTCTTTTGTAGTCAACTCTTCCCCCACCCTTAACCCCTGAACTAATGATCCGTTGTCTTTCCCTATGGTTTGTCTTTTCTAGAATGTCATATAAATGGAATCCTACAGTATTTGGCCTTTTGAGTCTGGATTCTTTCATTTAGCACAATACATTCATTTTAGTGTTCATCCATGTTGTTGCCTGTATCAGCAGTTCCTTCTGTTTTATTGCTGAATGTAGTATCTATTGTATGAATGTACCACAGTTTATCCATCCACCAGTTGAAGGACATTTGAGTTATTTTCAGTTTTGTCGTTTTTGACTATGAATAAAGCTG
The DNA here is from genome assembly GCA_014189135.1 of Dicerorhinus sumatrensis harrissoni. Classification (NCBI taxonomy): domain Eukaryota; kingdom Metazoa; phylum Chordata; class Mammalia; order Perissodactyla; family Rhinocerotidae; genus Dicerorhinus; species Dicerorhinus sumatrensis. The sequence continues at coordinate 97,980 of JABWHU010001761.1, read as the reverse complement.
CTATGAATCTTTGCAAACAAGTTTTTGTGTAAGCATTAGTTTTCTTCTCTTGGGTAAGCACCTAGAAGTGGAATTGCTGGGTCACATGGTATGTGTATGTTTACCTTTATTTTAAAAACTGATTGTGGTAGCAAAGTCATGGCCCAGAAAGATGTCCTAATCAGTGGAACCTGGGAATACATTAGTTTAATTGGCAAAGGTGAATTAAGTTTGCAGATGGAATTAAGGTTGCTAATCAACTGACTTTAAAATAGGGAGATTATCCTGGATTATCCAGGTGGGCCCAGTGCATCACAAAGGCCCTTAAGAGGGAGGGAGAAGCAGGCGAATAGAAAAAAGATGCAACAAGGGAAGCAGGGCCAGAGAGATGCAGAGTTCCTGGTTTTGAGGGTGGAGGAGGGGGGCCATAGGCTAAGAAATGTGATGGTCTCTAGAAGCTTGAAAAGGCTAAGAAATGGATTAACCTTTAGAGTCCCCCAAAATAACCTAGCTCTGACAACACCTTGATTTTAGCCCAAGGAGACCCATGTCAGACTGCTAACCTACAGAACTGTAAAACAATAAGTCTAAGTTGTTTTAAGCCATGAAATTTGCGCTAATTTGTTACAGCAGCGTAACAAACTGCACTTTAAAACAGTTTCCCAGGAGCCTGCCCCGTTGCTTAGTGGTTAAGTGTGTCCACTCCAGTACTGGCGACCCAGGTTCGGATCCTGGGTGTGCATTGATGCACCGCTTCTATGGCCATGCTGAGGCCACGTCCCACATACAGCAACTATAAAGATGTGCAACTATGACATACAGCTAGCTACTGGGGCTCTGGGGAAAACAAAAGGAGGAGGATTGGCATGGATGTTAGCTCAGGGTTGATCTTCCTCACAAAAACATAAATAAAACTGTTTCCAAAGAGGCTGAACCACTTTGTGTTCCCACCAGCAATGTAGGAGTCTTCCAGTTACTTTCCACCCTCATTAACACTTGGTATGTTCGTCCTCTTTAATTCTAGTCATTCCAATAGGTACGTAGCAGTATCTCAATGTGGTTTTTATGTGCATTTTTCTCACAATTAATGACGTTGAGCATCTTTTCATGTGCTTATTTGCCATCTGTGTATCTTCTGTGGTGAAGTGTCCAAATCTGCTGCCCATTTTAAACTTGGATTTTCTTCTTGCCGAGTTTTGAGAGTTCTTTATAGTCCTGTCAGATATGTGATTTGCAAAGGTCTTCTTCCAGTCTGTGGCTTGCCTTCTCCATCCACTCACCAGTGTCTTGGGAAGGTCTGTGTAACTTAACTCGAGAGGCTCCACATGACCTTATTGTCCTTTGTTCAGAAACAGAGTGAGGTTGGAGCACCTGAGTCTAATCAGACGTTGATCAGAGTTGGGGCTGGGTCTCACTTTTAGTAAACCCAGCCTTTTCACTTGCCACTGTTCCTGTTTGCTCTGCTCCCATCCCCCACACACGGATCTGGTTCTAAGTCTGGTAGATCTCTGTCTCTTCAAGTTTGGGAGCCCACAGAAAATTCAGCTACACCCATCAGACATCTCAGTGCAGCTCTCCAGCCTCCTACCTTACATCACTTCACAATATGGCAAATTCCCTGAAGGTCAGACTAGCAGTATGTTGGACTTAGGCCACTTCCACCACTTCTGGAGGTTTCACTTTGTTTTGTGGAAGCTTTTGGCCTAGTTCCCCAGATTCCTGTGTGGCACCAAAACTTAGTACAGGTGCTGCGAGGAAGAGCAGTTGTGTGTCTGAAAGCCCTCAGGTTTCCTCTGCCACACCAGTCCTGCAGAATCACTGCAAGTTTGGCTAGTTTCTCTTTTCCCTAGCCGAGGCTCTGACTCAGCAAGCCAGATTCTCAACAACCACCCAGAATCAGAAAACGCCTGCAGGGGAAAGAAAGATAAAAATCCTTGCTCACATAAAAGACATTTTCTTCTTTCTGGAATTTTAGTTGGTTGATTCTGAAGTTCTCTGATGCTCTAAAAATATATTTATAATTTATCTGGCTTTGTCCAGTTTTGCAGCAAGAGTGCTTTCCTGTCCTAGTCTCCTCTAAAACAGAAGTTCCCCTGTCATTAGTTTTTAACTCCATCAGTTATACATTGTCAATATTATTATTGTTTCATAAAGTCATGCTTTCAATGATTTATTCAGGTGTTTAGCCTTTTTTATCCTCACAATCCATTTTTACCTCTTAGCATTTCTTCTTCTATCAGTTTCTTTCTTCTTAAAGTACATTCTGTTTTACTTTTTAAGTTTTTTCCTTGAGGAAGGTTAGCCCTGGGCTAACATCTTTGCCAGTCTTCCTCTATTTTGTATATGGGTCACCACCATGGCATGGCTGATGAGTGGTGTAGATCCACACCTGGGATCCAAACCCACAAACCCAGACCCTGGAAGCGGAGTGTGCTGAACTTAAACCACTACACCAGGTGGCTGGCCCCCTTAAAGTATATTCATTAGAAGTTCCTTAATGAGCATTTGTTCGTGGTAATACTCTTGGTAAATGTTTGCATAAAAATATCTTTAAGTCACCCTAGTTCTTGAGATATGGTTTGATTGGATATGCACTGAAAGTTATTTTCTCTCTGTACCTTGAAGATTTAATCCAACTCTCTCTTGCCTTCCATTGTTAAGAAATGTATCATAGGGCCGGCCCCGTGGCTTAGCGGTTAAATGTGTGCGCTCTGCTGCTGGCGGCCCTGGTTCAGATCCCAGGCAATGACGCAGCACTTCTCCAGCTATGCTGAGGCCGCGTCCCACATACAGCAACTATGATGTGCAGCTATGACATACAACTATCTACTGGGGCTTTGGGGGAAAAAATAAATTAGAAAAAATTAAAAAAAAAGGAAATGTATCATAGGTCTAAATGTAAGTCTCTGTAAGTGTTCTGTTCCTCTGTGGGGCTTTGAATATCTTCTTTTGTATGTAGTGTTATTTGCTTTCCCTGGATGGGTCTGGCTCTAGATTTTTTTTTTTAATTGTTCCTGAGTTGTATTCAGCTGCCTGAATACAACTATCTAGAGTAGAAGTCTTTTATCAATTCTGTAAGTTTCTGTTATTATGTCTGAATATTCCTTTAAATCATATATATATATTTATATTATTCAAATATATATAAACATACACTTTCATTATATATTCATTAAATATATATTTAATTCAATATATTACATTATTCAATATACTGATTTGTATTATTCAAAATATACATATATTATTTATATATATACTTTCCTCTACTTGACCAAACTCAAGGCAGGCTCCTTTGTGCCCTATTCTTGTCTAGGCCTCAATCTTGGCCTATAATAACTACAGTCTCTCAGCACAAATGATTTCACCCCCACACACACACTTTATAAGACTTAAACACTGACATAGTTTCTAACAGCTCAAATCCACATCCCTAGGATGACCCCTGTCCCCTTAAAGTGCCTGCCTGAGAAAGCTCAATGCAGCCAAAAGAATTGACTGTTCTGGCCAACACTCAATCATTGGCCCCTGACATTCCTTTCTTAGAGCATTTACCCAAAAGTACTTACAAACTGTGAATCTTTCCTCTGTCCTTTTGAGTTGTATGTGTGTCTCCTATAACTCAGGAGTGCATTTCTCAAGGTCCTGAGAGCCATCCCTTGAGATGAGGACAGGGTGTCTTCTCCCAGACTGTGAGAGGAGAGAAGTGAAACTTTGATCATTTCCAGCTAGCAGACACAACTGGCCAGATCACATTGCACTGACCAACACTCTGTAGCTTTTCCCTCCCTGACTCTACTGAGCCCCTGCTCACCCCTCTGCCTGCTCCCTCATTCTCCCTTTCAAATGCCCAGTCACCTCTGTACAAATCAAATTGAGTTCAGTTCATCCTGTTCCTTCTTCCCTATTGCAGTGGTATATGCCTGATTAAAATCTGTCCTGACCACTTTAACTAGAGTCTGGCTTTGTGTATATTCTACATTTAACACACATACAGATAATCTCATGCGTATGCATAGATACGCATGTACAAACGCAACCTTGGGCCCTCCAGGACCAGTTAAACTGACCCCATCTTATCAACAGAGTAGTTAAGAGTTTTCTTTCAGGAACTGAGACCCCTCGTCCAGTTCAGACCAGTTGGGACCAGCAACTCATCAACTGGGAGTTCAAAAATGCTTTATATGTGAATTTTTTGACATCAAGGAGCTAAAAACTCCATTCTCCATCATGGTAACACTGCCAATTTGTGAATACACATCTGATGAAGAGCCATGAAGCTTGACTTTGCTTGCGCAGATCATCAATTACCTGACTTCTCCTTACCTGCAATCATGTACCTCTACATGTCAGACAACCCTACCCTTCATCCCATAAATTGTGCCCCAAGACCTGGATCAGGGAGACAGATCTGAGACAGACACATGCCCCCTGTCTCCTTGCAGATCAATCTCACAAAATAAGCTACACTTCATTTCCCAAAAGCTGATGCCAGAATAATTGGCTTTTTTAATGTGCATTGGGCAAGAGAACCCCAATATTGTTCAGTAACATCACTACATATATATACACTTACTGGTTGTTTTATCTTTTTTATTTTCTTTTCTGAGGAAGATTCACCCTCAGCTAACATCTGTGCCAACCTTCCTCTATTTTGTGTGTGGGTTGCCACCACAGCCTGGCCACTGATGTGTGGTGTAGGTCCATGTCCAGAAACTGCACCTGGACCACTGAAGTGGAGTTCTCTGATCTTAACCACTAGGCCATGGCACTGGACCATCTCTAATTGTTTTGAAGATGTTACTAGATATGCAATTGAAGTTTCACTATGATCTCTGGATTTCCTTGATGCTCCTTTAGTCCCTCACTTCAGTGTATGTGTTTTTTGCTCCATCTTTCATGCTAGAGGAATTCCTCAAATATCAAGTGGTCCTTGGCTACCCGTTCATATTTCTGTGATGTGAAGAAAACAACTGAGTAGGATCTCTGTGGGCCTGATGGGGCCTGTGAATGTCTGGACTCAATGTTTCCTCAGGGGTGTTGAGTGTTGAACTAGTAACAGGCAAACAATGTTGGTGCCCACACTGATCTCTAACAACATACTTATTCTACACATTCCCACAATGACAGACATACTCTGAACATGTGGAAATGCTGACAACACACACCCACACCCACATACACACTATTTGCAAATGATCAGCACATTCAGACTGTAAACTACACCTGATAATGCACACTGATACTCAGAACATACACACTCACACACATAGAGACCACTCACTGTCTCAGAGCCCACAGTGACTTGAACTCTCTAAACACACTCATATCAACAAAACACACCTTTACATAGATGCCATAATAGCCATGCACCTTGTGACCATACAGTGTTGCTGAACACACACACATCCACACAACAAGGAACGTGGTCGTGCACGAGTGGGCTTGATCAGGAGGTTTTTCACACCTCAGCATCAAAATAGACACCCCGGAGTGAGAGGGAGAGGCAGAGGGCACAGGGAAAAAATGTGGGGAGCAGTCAGGTGACACTTGCGTAAAGCAAATATGATACCTGCAAAGCTGGTTGCTAAGTGACATATGACTCAAGGGTATGAGGACTTAAGAGGATCTGAAATGGTACAAAGGAGGTGACTGATACAAACCCATCACAAGATATTTAAATGTAAGGAACAGTGATATTTTAAAAGGCACTGAAGACAGTGCATCAAAGCTTAGATATAATTCCAAACAATGAATGACATGGAATTCTTGTCAAAGAACAGCCATTATTGCTGTTAAAATTCCTGTTTAAATGTTTCTTATAAAATTATACAAATACTCATTGAAAAATGACAAATATTCATTGGTTTAAAATATTTAGAACATTTCAGGATAAAATTACTGCAGGTTCCACTTTTATTGAGTAGCTTTTCTTGGGCAGCTATAAAAGCTGGACAAAGCACACAGAACAGCTGTTTGGAGGGTTGTAGAACATCCTGTGCAGACAGGACTTGGGGGTCTACCATCTCTGAGACGAGGGAAGCACAAGATTGTGAGCACCAGCTCCATGCGGCTTCTACCCTAAGGCATTTGCTATTTCAACAGTGAAAGAGTAGAGTCTGAACAGAAAGAGGAGGAAAAATGAATTGAAATCTGGTTCCAGCAAAGTCCAGTAACTTCTGCTTCCAGTCAGATGTGGTAAAGGCAGAGCAACAATTAAACATTGATTTAATAAATACTGTATGTTTGAAAACACCAGAGGGATGTGGAAGCAAACAGGACTAGATGAAATAAAATTTCAAAAAGGAAAGAACCTTTATAGGTGAGATTGCCATACATGCCCTCACCCAGGGGAATTTGCTTAATCTGGACTCTGATAATCAGACCTGTCTTACCAGAAGACAATTGTAAGTACAGTCTGTCATAATTGATCTATGTTAGCTTTTAACTAGCACAAGTTTTGTTTGGCTGTTAATTTTTACTGCCTCCACTAGGAGACTCTATGAAGAGAAAGACATTGTATCATTTGCCACATGATCTCCAGAACATTCTTCAGTTGGGGCTGTATGAGTTCTATAAATATTTGTTAATTGTTGGTTTCATGAATGCTATGGACTGAATGTCTATGTAATCCAATTTCATACGTTAAAATCCTAATCCCCGACGTGAGGGTATTTGGAATTGGGGCCTTTGGGAGTTAATTAGCTTAGAGGAGGCCATGAGTGTGAGGCCCCCATGATTGGATTAGTGCCCTTAAAGGAGATGGAGGGCCAGAGCTCTCTCTGCCAGATGAGGGTAGAGCAAGAAGCTGTCTTTCTACAAAACAGGAAGAGAGCTGTCACCAAAAGCAAATCAGCTTGAAGCTAGATCTTGAACATCCCAGTCTTCAGAACTGTGGAGAATGCACTTCTGTTGTTAAGACTGCCCAGTCGAGGGCTGGCCCGGTGGTGCAGTGGCTAAGTGTGGGTGCTCTGCTTCGGTTGCCCCAGGGTTCACAGGTTCAGATCCCGGGCATGCACTGATGCACTGCTTCTCAAACCATGCTGTGTCCACGTCCCATATAAAAAGTAGAGGAAGGTGGGCACAGGCGTTAGCCTAGGGCCAATCTTCCTCAGCCAAAAAAAGGAGGATTGGCATCAGATGTTAGCTCAGGGCTGATCTTCCTCACACACACACACACACACAAAAACCAAAAATGCCCAGTCTAGGGGCCTGCCCCATGGCCTAGTGTTTAAGTTCAATGAACTCCTCTTCGGTGGCATGGGTTCAGTTCCTGGATACAGACTTATGCCACTCATCAGCAGCCATGTTGTGGGGGTGACCCATATACAAAATAGAGGAAGACTGGCACGGATGTTAGCTCATGGTGAATCTTCCTCAGCAAAAATATAAATAAAGTACCCAGTCTATGATATTTTTGTTACAGCATCCCATATTGACTAGGACACTGAGTGTGTGAATAAGTTCATTTAAATTGATGATCTTTCTTCTACATGACATGTTATTATCAATGATTCTTAAATTGGTGTGAGTCAAATTTCCCTTAAAGATCATAAAGTGGTTAAGGCCCTTCTCCGTAGTTATGCACATATTGCTACACATGAAAACATCTTGTGTCAAGTGCTTTATTGACCCCTTAGTCTCACACCTGATCCCATTAGCCTTCAGTGAACCTCAGTGTTACAGTCAATGTATTCCCCAAAGGGCAATAAAGGAATAAAGTCCCTGGACTGAAAATGGGCCAGTATCCATCGTGTAGCTCCTGCCCTCTGCCCAGCCAGCTCCAGAGCAGGGTCAACTTACAAGATACGCTTTTCTCCAGGCAACTCATTCTCCCAGCCTGTTCTCATTTAGGATGACCTCACCAGGAGGAATGAGTGGAAATTGGGAGGGAAGAGCTACAGAAGACATCTCCCAGGGGAAAATCTTTGTGGTTACATGACCTAGAATATGGACACCTGGCTGCTCTAAGGTGTCCTGAAAATGGAACCCTTCCCATGTCTGCAGTATCCTTCCATGTCCTCTTTCCCTTCCATCTCTCTGTTCTTGGTGGCCAAATTCCCTTGGCAATGACAATAAAAGAATGAAAATAGGGAATGGCCCATTTCCAGTCTCAGAATTCTGTGAAATTTTACTGCCTAGCCCCAGTCTTCCAGGACTGACACTCTTTTTATTCTTTTAAGATTAGATTACATTTTAATCTCCTTGAATCAGAGTTTTCTCTCAACCTTGTTATGTATATACATGTTCTAATGCATAATATTGAAAACATTATTTTTGGCCCTACAATTACCAGATTCACTCATAGTTATTTTCTGATGGATACATGCCTTTATAATTATGTTTATAACTCCATTAACTATAGAAATTGACTAAATGATGAGTAGTAATGTACTAATACAGGAAAATGGCCCATTTTTATTCAACATAAAGCTCCATGTTTTCCTCAAAACAAATACACGAATACTTAATTGTTCAGCAAAAACTCTTACTGTGTACATGTAAGCAATTATAAATCTATTGGAGTTGCTTTACCTTGTCGATTATTCCTTGTTTTCGAATTGTGCATTCAGCATTTCCATGAACCCATTAGAATCCTGCATCTTTATTCTACCATTTTATATTTTTTGTTATAATTTTTATTTGTTTATTTTTTCCCCCAAAGCCCCAATATATAGTTGTATGTCATAGCTGCACATCCTTCTAGTTGCTGTATGTGGGACTCGGCCTCAGCATGGCCAGAGAAGCGGTGCGTCAGTGCACGCCCGGGATCCAAGCCCGGGCCGCCAGCAGCGTAGCATGCGCACTTAACCGCTCAGCCATGGGGCCGGCCCTATCATACCATTTTAAATACTAGGTCATCAACAAAAGTCCACATTACTCGTTCAGTTGTGTGCTAGTGGATCTTTTGTAGGGTGTCTTCCCAGGTACTTTTTCACATGATCATCGACAAAATCCACATTACTTGTTCAGTTGTGTGCTAATGGGTCCTTCGTAGGGTGTCTTCCCGGGTACGTTTTCCAATGTGAACTCCAGCTGATAGCCTTGTGACACTGATATAAATACTGGTGTCTCCACAGATCATGGGGCCAATGATGTGTGGTCCTTTACATAGTCATATATAACCTAATACTTTTCATTCAATTAGTGTAAGGAATGCTATGGAAAGTAGACTGGTGACAATTAATAAAAGATGATTGATTATGAACATGCTGTTAGGGAGAAAAATTGAACCTCTGGGTATAAAGGTTTACTTTTTATGCAATTAATCAGCCATCCTAACAAACCCCGTTTATAGGCAGGTCTATATACATATATATATTAGATTAAGATTATATCATCTATTAGTTTGAATGTGCTTTTGTAAAGTATGCCTTGTTTCTCTTGCCCTTTCGTACTGGGAGAAATATGGAATAGCTAGAAAGTGACTGGATTACTCTGGTCTGAACTCAGATCACGTAGGGCTTGAATAGTTCAACAAATGAGCGATTAATGGCGGCTACAACCCTGGGATCTCCTGATCCAACACGTAGTCATACACCCTATTGTGGATATGGACTGTAGAATAGGATTGTGCTGTTATCCCGAGGGTAACTTGTTCTGTTGATCAATATTTTGGATCAATAAGTGATAAAATATTTTGACTAGCTGATCTAGATTTTAATCACTCAGAGGTTATTTTCTTCTCTGAGGTGACCCCTACCAAAATAGTTAGTCCATTTAAGTTTTGTTATCCCTTGATTTGGCTTACCTTCGGTTTTTTTTTAATTAATTGAAGCTCCATAGGGTCTTCTCATCTTATTTTGTCATTCTCGCATCTTCAGGGAAAGGTCAATTTCACTGATTAAAAGTAAGAGAGAGTAAAACCCTCAAGTGGCCATTCATACAAGTCCTCATTTAGCCGACAAACGATGATGCTGCCTTTGCAGGGTCCAATCACTGTGGCCTTTACACCGTGTCACTGGGCAAGCAGTGCCTGTAACACCAGAAATGCCAGCGGAGACGCTTTTGGTAAATAGGTGGGGGCTGTGTTTGCCGAGTTTCTTTTACTTTTTTACGTCTTTCTTTGAATGCCTACCTGTGTTGGGTTAACAGTTAATGTAATAAATGATTGTTGGGTTGAATTTATTTTATTGTTAACTTTCGGTGATTATAGGTTCTAAGATTATGCAGGGAGAAATAATTCTTGTTCCTCATAGTAACAGTAGAACATTTATGAATTAATAGATTAATGCAGTATTATATTAGGAGTTAGTTTCTGTGATTGAAATTAAGATAAGTATATTGTTGAACCTGAAGGCTTTCTTAATTGGTGGCTGAAATTAGGCCAAATAGGGTATTGTTTGTACTCCCTCTCTAAGGAAGTTGTATCCTGTATCTAAAAGGCTGTATCTCTTTAGAGTTGGGTCTGGGGAAGGCAGGAGGCTGGACAAGTGTGGAGCTGGATCTGGCCCGGGGGGATGAGCAAGAGACACAGGGCACCTGCTCCCACACACAGCCGCAGCAGACATCACCAATCAGTCATGACATGCTTGGCTGCAGAGCCCAGAGAGCCCCCGAGTCCTCAACAAGTTGCACATGGAAGCCACTTCTGGGCAGAGCAGGGGACTGTCATGAACCCATTTGCTGACCCAGCTCCCCTAAGACGTGCTCCAGGCCTCCTCTCCCCACTTACTCCACCAGCTCCTCACTGTCCTCGGGACTCAGGCCTTCAAGGTCTGTCAGCAGCTGCTCCAGCACTTCTCCTTCCTTACCATCGCCTCCCCTCTCTGCTCCCACTCTAGTTCCAGGGTAAGTTACCTGTGGCTCCTGAGTGCTGCTTCTTGGCCTGGAAGGCCTTTCCTTCACCCCATCCACTCTGTGCACTCCTACTTACCCTTCAAGACTTGACTCCAGTTGTGCCTCCTCAGGAAGCTCTCCCTGACACTCCGTGTCCCCAGGCCTGCTCTGGGCCACCACTCTGCCTTCTGTCCACGTCTGTCACTGCCTGGAACCTTGCTGGGCCCAGTTCTCTGGTCTTCACGTCTACCCCAGCCCCACAGGTGGGAAGGAAATTCTTAGGTTCAGGGCAATGAAGCAGATTCCTGGACTGTGGTGACACTGCCCACCCCAGGAGAGGTCATTCTTTGGGCCTTTTCCAGCTTTGGCCCATTGCAGCTCAGCTGGAACCAGGACAGAGGGATGCTGGCTCTGGCTCAGCAGATCACAGGGTCGGCCTCAGGAAAAGGCATAGGGGGCCACACACAGGGGGTCAGGACAAAACTCCAAGTCGACGATACCCTTGCTAAGGGCAGCAGGGGCCAAAGGCAGCTGCACACTCCTCAGGAAGTGCTGGCGAGCTTTTCATCTGCTCAGAGAGTCCCAGGGCTGGATAGAAGGAACTCAGGAGGCCCGTCTGAGGTGGAGGTCACCTCGGGGGCATGCAAGCAGAAGCTGAGGGTCCCACAGCAAGTGGAATCTGAAGAGGTGACCCTGAAACTCCTTGCGGCTCTAACGTCTCTCAGTTGGAAGTCAGTCCCCTCAGTCACAGCCTCTAGCTGCCCCTTCACTGGGCTGTGCCTCTCAAACACAGCTCCCAAGGAAAGTAGAGGCTGAGGGTGAAGGCAACCTCTCACCCGTGAGAACAGCTGTGATCACAGCCTCCCACAAGGGGCCAAGGATGATGAGCAAGGGACTGAGGGACTGACCCACACGACTTCCCCTCGGATACTGAACAAGCTTGTGATTCACCAGGCCAATCAGTATCTGTCCTCATCCTCCACTCTCTCCCCAAAAGCACATGTCAGTGTTTACTATGACATCCACAGACACATCAAGGGCATCTGGGAAGAATCATGTGTACCTATGGAGAGATGGGAACTGTGAAATCCAATAATATCTGTATCCATGTGTGCAGATACCGACATCTACATACAGCTGTCATGTTCCTCCAGCAGCCCTGGAATACTCCACAAACATGCTGGCAGGTTTTGGCACATGGTAGCCAAACCAACTTGTGGTGTCCCCAAGTGCCACCACTGCTGGGGCCTACCTTGAGATTGGGGGAAGGCAGGGTGCCATTCCCCATTTCACAAATGTCTGGCTGGTGTCCAGGAGGGTCTCACAGCCTTCGATAATCATGACCTCCATGGCTATGTTTTCCTGGATGCTTTCTGTCTCATTTACTTCATTGTACATTATCCTGTCAGGACAGAAAATGTCAGAGACAGCCTGGCCCCATCTCTCAGGGAGAAGGGAATGCCGGGCCTCAGGCCAGACTAGGAAGAAGGCCTGGCACCCAGGATTCTCAGGTGGAGCCTGTGGTCACAAATGGGGAGAGAACATGCATATTGAATGCCCGCTTTGCCAGGCACTCTATGGGCATGATCTAACATCATCCTTATGATAGCCCAAGGAGACAGGTGTTGGAAATGGAAATGGAGATTAATAGCTAGAAAGCAGGTCTGATTTAAAAGTCTGAACCACGTGGAACAGAGATGGCAAAACTGGGGGGACAGGAGTACAGGAAACAACCTTTCTTCGTTACTCTGCCCCCCACACCACTACGGGCCTTATCTCCATCCATAGAATTCCACCCACCCATCCTGCCTCAGGGCCTTTGCACTTACTGTCTCCGCCCCTCCCCCAGTGCACGTTATACTGTTGCTTCTTTAATGTTCAGGTCCTGGAATGGCTTAGTTTTGGAGCACCTGGCAATCCAGCTGGCTCACGGAAAGCTTGACTCCAGTAGGCTCCAGCACGTCTGAGGAGCAAGACACACCTTGCCCCTTAATCTGAGAATAAGGACAACTCTCCTATTTGTCCTGTTATGACTGCTGCAACACCCCTCCTCCAGGAGGTGGCGCCATTTAACTGATTGTTTAAAATAGCATTGGTGGTGGGGCCGGCCCCATGGCTTAGCGGTTAAGTGTGCATGCTCCGCTACTGGCGGCCCGGGTTCAGATCCCAGGCGTGCACCGACAAGCTGCTTCTCTGGCCATGCTGAGGCCGTGTCCCACATACAGCAACTAGAAGGATGTACAACTATGACATACAACTATCTACTGGGGCTTTGGGGAAACAAAGGAGGAGGATTGGCAATAGATGTTAGCTCAGAGCCCGTCTTCCTCAGCAAAACAAAAAAAAAGGATTAGCGTGGATGTTAGCTCAGGGCTGATCTTCCTCAAAAAAAGAAAAATAGCATTGGTGGGAAAAGAGGCCTGTGAGTTGCCAACTTTGCTAAGAGACTTCGTGAGTTTTCAGGAGTCTTAGGAGGTTAGTAATTTTGTGGGAATGAGCATCTGGAGAAAGTACCCCACTTACTCCAAGAAAAACACAAAACCTCTTATTTGTCTGCTGATGTCTCAAATTCTACAACCACGACCAAATCACCAAGAGGGCTGCTTAATATGCGTGGCTTCTGAAGTTCTCTAGTAGACACTGTCCAATTTAACCCTCCCAGCAATGAGAGATGACACTGATCGAGCTGGATCGGTGATTAACGAACTCAGCGTGATGAGCAAATTACTGGGCCCCTCTGACCCTCAGTTTGCTCACCAGTAGAAGGTCAGAGTGAGGATGGAAGAGAACGCATTTCACGTGCCGACCTCAGGGCCAGCACACACGGCAGTGCTTGAGTAAAGGGCCATGATCACTGTTGCTAGTATCACTGGTTGCAGAGGTGTTATTATCCAATTATTATTACCCGTTGTTTTCTGGTTATCAGACTGTGGCATGGAGATGGAGTCTCTTCCTTAGGATCCTCAGTACATCCCTCCCAGCAATGCTCTTCTCAGCAGCCCAGGCCCTAGCCCTCTTCTGGAAGGGACGGGGCACAGGGAGGCACCTTTCAAGGATATGCTAGTTCCCTGGATAGGGATTCATTTTTGGAAGTTAGCAAAGGTAAGCAGAACCATTTCTTTTGACGAGGGTGGGGACTTTGCTGAAGAGGGCTGTATTTGCTACAAACAAGGGGGCGATCCCAGAGTAGCAACACTAGTTTCACTGTTAGACAAGTGCCAGCTGCAGCTGCTCAGGACTCCTGCCAGCCCCGGCTGGGGTTTGTGCTGAGAGCCACACTGTCCACGCAGCTGGGGAGGAGTTCCCAGGACCGCAGTCTGCCGGGGGAGCTGGAATTGACGACCTGGGTTACAGTGAGCCCAAGAGATGAGGTTCAGGAGAAAAAGCGGGACAAAGGCCAGAGGTAGGAGAGAGCCAGCCCCAGGGGAGGAGTGTTTCTGAGCAGAGCCAGGGAGGGTTTGTTATCTGATGACTTCCTGCCGTGTTGGGAGCTTTCCTCAGTCCCCCAAGTGAGGGAGAGAGGAGAATGAAAGGGCTGCTGTCAGGGCGATAGGAAAACACTCTTCTGTGCAACTTGGGCTGTGTTCAGGCCAGATGCAGGTGATCAGGTGATCAGATGAGTAGGCTTCGGGAAAGGGGATCAGGATCTTAGGATAAATGCCTTGGCTCCCATGTGCCTTCCTTGCTATGGCCCGCACCGGGACAGGGCATCCCACAGGGATGAGGAGCCTCTTTGGAGTCCCAAGTCTTCTCCTTGGGGAAGGGTGCTGGATTTGGCTCCTTGGGGCATAAGAGGACTGGGGTCTCCACCCCATAATGGTTTTTGTTAGTCTGTAAACACGCTCTGGTTACATCTGCTCCCTGAATGAACCTCCACTCTAGGGCCTGTGCCCTGCCCTAGTCCAGCCTGGTCCACCCTCTGCCCAGCTGGGAGACGTGGCCCTACTGGCTGCCTTTTGCTGGACTCGGGAAGAAATTTAGGGCACTGAGTGGTTGGCAGGGCTGGAGATTGGACCCCACATGCTGCAGAACCACACTCATTTGCAGCTTCTGGCAGCCCATCATTGAGTATGAGGCTGCTCATCATCTCTTGGCCTCCATAAGTTGCAGACCCCAGGGCTCAGCTCTTGGTGCGTACCTCGTTCCTGCCTAAACCTACTCCCTTAGTGATCTCACCAGTCTTGTGAATTTAAATACCATCTCTGAGCTGATGGCTCCGGAATGGCTCACTCCCTTACACTCCAGACTCTAACGCCCTCCTCCATCTTGTCCTCTCCACCACTGTTGTCCATCTCAAGTTCAACATGACCCCAGTCAAGCTCCAGTGAAGCAAGAAAGACTTCCCCTCCACACCTGCCCATCCTGCCAGGTTTTCCATCTCGGTTAGCAGCAACTCCAATCTTCTGCTTTCTCAGTCAAAAACTCTCAAATCACTCTTGACTCTCATCTTCTCTCTCCTCACATCTACTGCATCAGAAACTCCTGTTGGTTCCATCTTCAAAACACACCCCGGATCTGAACCTACTCCTCACCTCCACTGCCACCACCTGGTTCAGGCCACCGTCAGCTGCTGCCTGGGCTGTTGTAGGTGCCTCCTCCCTGGTCCCTCTGCTTCTGCCCCAGCAGAGGAAGGTTCCCCCTTGGCTTTGGAGACTGAATGAGGGGCAACGGAGGGGCCTTGACCAGAGGGCTGGGGCCTCTAACACTGGAAATGTCATGGGTTTGTCCACCCATGACACTGCCTGCTGTTGACTGCAGCCTTAGGCACATGAAGGCCCATCACCCAGGACCCCCTCTGGGGCTCCTATACCACAGGTTGTGAGACACCGACACTGGAGAGCAGGGGAAGTTGGTAGAGTGCCTGCGAGTCCCTGGGCGGATCCCTGTTCTGGCAGATGGGCCCACGTGAGTACCCAGGGCCCTTCCTCGAACCCAATCTGTGCCAGAGACAGCACACCACCCACACCATCCCACCAAGTGACCCTGGGCTTGAGCTGTGAACTCCTCAGATTGCTCCGGGGACCCTGCTTCCAGGTGGGACAGGCTGGGGGTGCCCCAACACCCACCCCTTGGGATTCTAACCTGAACATGAGATTTTAGCATCTGGCATTCAGAAAACTCCTGCTGGGGAGCATCCTTAGCCCTGGCCTGTCCACTGGTGGGGGCACCCAGGAGCCGGGCTCACCCAGACAGCTCCCCCAGTTTAATCCTGGCATCGTCCAGTCTGTTGGCTCTATGTGCTCATGAAAAGTGGGCCAGGAGCTCGTGCAGTGTCAGAATGTGCCTGGGAATCTGCAGCAGGGAGAGGCAGGGGGACAGGGACAGAGGAAAGGATTGGGAAGGTCAGAGGGAGAGGGAGACAGAGGCCAGGAGAGAGACAGTGATGCAGTAAGTCAGAGAGAAAACAGCAATGTAGAGAGGGAGAGAGAGTGACCAAATGGATGGAGAATGGTTCTCTCAGCTCCCAGCACTGCCATGAGCAGGGCTGAGGACGGACACCCATAGCACTTCTGATCTCAGAATCTAATGTGGAGGCTCTTCCAGGGTCTTGTCTGGGGCAAGAGCCCATATCTTGAGGCTCTAAGCCGGCAGGAGGAAGGGCCTGGAGGTGGGCTCAGGACCAGGAGCTCCCGTCACCTTCCCACACTGCCTGCTCTGTGGAGCTGGACAGGCCTGCAGTACACTGGGTCAAGGGCTGGCTCTAACCCCATTCTCCAGGCAACCCAGAGCTGGGGCCTGTTAGGGCCTGGGCTCTCCTGGCCATGGCCCCATGGTGCCCGGAGCTGGGGCTTGCTCCCAGCTTGGGCCCTCACTGCCAAGGAACCCCAGAAGGCTCCCAAGGCATGTGCCCTCAAGGACAGGGCTAGGTGCCAGCTGGAACATGGGGTCAGTGAGGAAGATCTCCAGAGCCCTCTCCTTGCAGTCAGTTTTGGCCTCAGTGCTTCAGCAGCTTGTCAAAGTCACTGTTCTGCTTGCAGTGGGCCAGGATCTGCAGGTTGTACTGGTGGCTGGAGACCAACTCCCGATAGAAATTGACCATGGGCAGCAGAATGTCTAATGGGTCTGCACGAGGAGTGGCTCCACAAGACCTTGGTCACCCAGCCCCACCCACAGATGTCAAGACCAAGTTCAGCTCCCACCCAGAGACACCCTTGCCTTTGGCCATGACTCTGGCACCACTGCCCTATCCAGGGCAAGACAGGTGGCCCCAGGCATCAGGACAACCTCAGAGTCACAGATCTTTATAGACATGGGGCCCCACCTTGTCTGACACCTGTGTATTGGAAGGTCGGAGAGGGCTGTTGTGGGTGCTGTGGTGTGCCTCACTACCTGAAGGGTCTAAAGGCTACCCAGCTCTGGAGTTTTGGGGGTTCAGCTGAGGCCTCTGTGGTAAGTGAATTGCAGCTCCACATCCCCCTCAGCCCTGGCTCACCCTAGAGGCCTCCCACCCAGTGTGCCCCACCAGTGACAGAAGTGACACATCCGAGGTCATAAGGTGAGTCAGTAGCTGGCCTGGACCCAGGTCTCCTGAGTCCCCCATTCCAGGGCTTCCCCCACATGACATGCCCTCCCGAGTCACGTCCCTTCAGCTGTCTGTCTTTTATCCATGTGTCCCTGTCCTTCCACAGCTCCCCTTGTTCAGCGACTTGGGTCTGCTGCTGGCCTGCTCTGCCCGAACCTCCTGGATACAAAATACCCTGTCTTCCAGCCCCCGAAAGCCCAGCCAGTCTCCCCAAACCTGCCATTCAGTACTTGATTGGCAGGGATGGGTCCACTGAAACCTCTGCTTATAAACTCCATTAAAGAAAAACATGCCTCCTTTGCGATAAACTCTAAGTGGGAGCTTACACAGGGCATTCCAATCCCCAAGGAACAGCACCTTCAACCACGCAACTACAGGAAGTGCAGACCTTGTCTTTCTAGGGCCACTTCCCACTGTGACCTTGAGGGAAAATTGGGGCTCTCTGACTTAGGGAAGTGAAAAACATAATGTCACACTCAGTGTGGGAGAGGCGTGATGCAGGCTGTCCTGCTGTGCAACCCTTGGGGCCGTCAGCGCCGTGCAGCCAGCTAGGAGAGCAGTGATGCAGGGTGGACGGAGTGGGAGCCTTGACTGTGCTTCTACCTTTTGTTTCACTCATTCTACTTTTGGAAACCTGTCCCAAAGAGATGCTCTCTCATATGAACATTTCAGATGCAGAGAAGAGTGTTTCTAGTAACAAAAATTTGCAACAACTTTAAGAGCCAATGATGGGAGATGGCTGCATGGATGATGGCATGCTTACAGGTACTGGAGCATCATACCGCTATCAAAAAGCATACTTTCAGTATGAGAAAACACTTGTGCTATAATGTTAAGTAAAAAAACAAACACATCAAGATTCAAATTCAACGTTCATATATGTGACATCATGTAAATAAAGAGGGGGGAAAAAACCCAAAGTCTCTGCATAGAAATAAATTTGAAGAAAACACAAAAACGTGTTTACAGTGGTTATCTTTGGGAAGGAGAACTATGGTTGATATAGCTTTTAACATTTTCTGCTTCTCTAGATTGTCAAATTTTCTCAAATGTGTTCATATATATAATTTTTAAAAGGGAAAAGTAGATAAAGAACTAAAAATATATCACTTCCTCCTAGAAAAACAGCTTTTGCCGACTTGTCTTTCATCTTCTGCTCCCTCTGCGGGATTCTGTGTGTTTTAAGGGGCCGCTGTTACATCCCGGGAGGATGGAAGTGCTGCCAGCCTGGAGGAGTGGTCCCTGGAGAGGGACTTCTCAGGTGGATTTGGGTGCAGGTGGGGCTGGGGACCTCTGCCAGGGCTGCCTGCTCACCCAGGACCCAGTGGGCCAGCTGGAGATGAAGGCCTTCAGGCCTTGGTGAAAATCTGGTGCAAACACACGTTGGCCTCACTGACAGAGGAGCCACAGGGTAATCTCCGGCCACGGAGTTTCTGCCCCTCCAAGTTCTCGCCCAAGTCCAGCAGAGCTGAGGGGACTAGGGAGAGGGCAGGGGCTGCCACCACCAGTGGGACTCTAGCAGCCTTTTTCAAGTGACACCTTATGTGAAAACCCTATCAGCGAGATGGACTATGTAACTTGTGGGGCCCAGTGCAGAGAAAATATGCAGGACTCCTTCTTCAAAAATGACAAAATTTCAAGATGGTGACAACAGAGCACTAAACCAAACATAGACTTTTCTAAACATGGGTCACACGCCCCAGAAACTGGCAGAGGACGGGAGATGCTCTCGCTCCCAGCCTTCCTGGCACCCTCAGTGCCCACCTGCTGCGGTGACCCTAAGGGATCTTAGAGGAACTCAGGGCTCTGGAGAATTCAGAGGAAATGCCACTGATGATGTGAAAAGAGCTAGGGCTTGAGACCCACACAGAGCAGGCTCAAATCCACCTTATCCTGCTTCTCAGCTGTGTGACCTCCAGCAAGATGCCTAACATCTCTGAACCTCAGGTCTTTCCTGTAAAATATGAAGGTGAAATGACATCACCCATGTAAGTAATGGGACAATTTAAGGGCCTGGTGCAGAGAAGTTGCTCAGTAAATGCTAGCTGTCGACCACCCCCTTTTGGGGGGACAACTTAGAAGAGCAAAAATGCCCAGATTCTCCCAAGCACGTGCCCTGTCACCACCTAAAGAGCCCTGGGGATCATGCCTTTTCACTGGCTGCTTAGCACCAGGTTGGATAATGGGCCTCTGAGCACCCCTGGCAGCCACATTTGCCATGGATCCCCTCCCAGCACCCTCTTTCCCGCCCATGCTCCCCAGCCAGCCAGCTCCAGAACACAGCCCGAGTCTCCTCTCCCAGTATGAGCTGTAAGGATGCCAGAGAGACTTCCTTCAGCCCCCTCCCCTCACAACTGTTCCTCCTCTGTCCTTGTTCATCACCCTCAGCTCCTACCACCCTGGAGACCTGGGAACCACCCCAATGTGTCTGGGGTTTGAGCTGAATGGCAGAGGGGAAGCCAAAGTGACTCTGTCATACACCCCATTTGTAGGCAGGAAATCAGGCTCAGAGAGAAAGAGTGAACCCCCCCGGGAGTCAGCGCAGCCCCAGCATAGGAGCCTGTCCCCATCTCCCTGCAGTGGTCTCTGTCTTTCTCTGCCACATCAGATGCCCCTCCCTGGTCCCATTCTCCACGTGTGCTCTCTCCTCCCTCCGTCTGTGATGACCCAGCACTTTGGCTGTTGGAGGCCCCTGGTGCTTTCCTCTTCTGTGAGCTGTCACAGTGTCTGTCTCCTCTCCCAGCAGTTTGTGCCCTGAGGGCTAACCCCCAACCTGGGGTCCCACTTTCTCAGTACAAGAGCAGGGGTGGAACGTGGTGAGTGGGCACAGAGACACACTTGGGCTGTGTGGCACACGTCTAAAGATAGTAGCTCAGGAAATCACAAACATGTCTCAGAGCCAGCTCCCCTCCCTTTCCAGGACATGTGGCTTTGTACCCTCAAGGCCACTTGCTGAACCACAGGATGAATGGGTTCTGACAATTGAATGAATGGACATTCATTTGAAAGCAAAACGGGACAGTTACCCACTCTCCACTTCTGGCTTGCTAAAACTACCCCAGCCTGTGCTTGAAGAGCGGCTGAAAATATCTAATGGAGAAATATTCAGTGCCAATGCAGACTTTTCTATTTTTTCGATTCTCTGAGAACCTTGGCACATGAAATAATGGCTGTTCTTGGATCTGAACTCTAAAGAGCTAAGGGACTCACACACAGGCTCATGGAGAGCTCAGAGATATGTGGATGCCCAGTCAGCACCCTCACTGTCCTGATGTCATCAGCCCCATGCCAGTCTGTTCTCTTTGCCAATTCTGGGATTTGCACGTGGTATCCTTTTCTCTTTAGGATTGTGGGGTATGTGTGTGGGTGTGGGTGTGGGTAAATTTAGTTTGTATGTAAAACTGATGGTGTTCTTCTCAGAGGCATCTACAGGACGTCTACTCCCCAGGGACCACAGCAAAAACCAGATGCAGTCAGGTCAGACTCTCTGCTCCCTGCACAGGCAACACCGGCAGTCTGATTTAAGGATTGGGGTGGGTGGGCAAAGCTCTGGAAAGTTGTGAGCCTGGGGACCCTGCAGAAGCCTTGGGCCACGGTTCACCCCTGTTAGGAGCCAAAGTCAGGATGGTGGCAGAAGCCCCAGCCCCACTGAGCTCACAGAGACAGACTTTCCCTTATCCTGCAGGTTCCTTCTGAGGATGCATTTGCTTTTGATCCAGGTTGGCTTGGCTGACGTCCAAGGCCTGCTCAGTTGACCCTTGTCAACGATGACCATGGAGAGTTGGGACTTTGGCTTATTACCCCAACTCACCGGCTAGAGTCCAGCTCTGGCTACCCAACCTGGCTCAGTGTCTGGCATGTCAGCTCAGCCCTGCCCACTTGCCACCCCACAGTCTGGCCCTCTTAGCCCATCAGAGGCAAACCTTCCTTTGCCACATCCCTTGGCAGCACTGCTCGTTGGCTCCTGCCCCACCACAGTCCCCTCTCTGGAGACAGTGTCTTTAATCCAGAATGCATTTAGTCAGTGCAGTCATTGATGGAGGAATTAGTCCATGGTTTTCTCTCTTTTGTTAGCAGTCTAGGTTTTGCTAAAGATTTCTGTACTTCTTTCTTTTCAAACAGCTGCCACACAACTCAGTTCTCTCTCCTTCCTTCTCCATTCCCTCTCGCCTCTTCCAAGCCTAAGAGATTCCCATCTCTGTCTCCCTTTGTGCCAATCCTGTCAGCATGTCCTGATGGAGTCCGTGTGGTGGGCACCATGCTGGGCATGGGTGAGACACAGCCAGAGGTGGATAAGTCAGATCCCTTCCCTGGAGGACCATCCAGCCTAAGAAGGGGGTCAGAAACCCACAGAGGTAACTTACACTCCAACAAGGTGAGGCCAGAACAGAGGGGTGCCCTACTGCAGTGGGAGGGTCTCACCGTGAAATCCACAAGTGCTACCCAGAGGTTTTGCAGGACAAAACAGTAGCCCAATTGCTGGCCCTGTGTTGTGGGAGTTAAGTGCATGAGCTCCACTGCTGGCAGCCCGGGATCCAAACTGATGCACCGCTTGTCAGGCCATGCTGTGGTTTTTCCCACATAAAAGTGAAGGAAAATGGGCACAGATATTATCCCAGGGCCAGTCTTCCTCAGCAAAATGTGGAGCATTGGTATGGATGTTAGCTCAGGGCTGATATTCCTCACACACACACAAAAAAGTAACTCAACATGTGTGCTAGAGTATAGAAGGAATTGGAGCAGAGGGGATGATGTGAACAAAGATGCAGAGTACAACAGGGTGTTGAGTGCAGGGCAGCAGGGGTGGGGGTGGCAGGAGGAACATAGGAAACAGGACTCAAGTCATAGAGTGGGCCCTGCAGAGGGGCTGCCTGGGGAGGGGTCAAGGTGGCCCTCTCCATGTCAAAGTTGGTTTGTAAACCTGATCCCAAGGCTACAGTTTTACCTTAAACCCTGAACTAAAGATCTCTGCAGTTTCTTGCAGAGTCAGCCTTCCAGCATTCTGAGTGCACCCAAGCCAAGAAAATACCACGACTACCTCTAAATTCCTACCCTTCACTCTGGGCTGCCTGAGCCATGCCAACTTACTTCCAATCATAAATGGGAGAAAAATAGCTATTAAAACAATGAAATTGTGCCAAACTGAGGATTCTAGAGGAGGGGAGGATTCTTCTCAGAAGAGGATGCTCCCTTTGTTTTAGATGGTCCTTGGAGCTTTTTGGTTACAAAAGGTGAAGCCCAAGAGGGCTCTTTAGATGGGAGAGAAGAGACTGAGCAGAGCTGGATAGTTTTGCTTAATAACTTTGCTTTTGTTTGGGTGTGATCTCCCGTTACATCTAGGGAGAAATGGCTGCTGGTGGGGGCTCTGGGGTTAGAGGGTATAGAGGGAGTAGTGACAGGGCAGTGTCCTCGATGTCTGACCTGTGCACAGCCTGCTAAGAAGGGCCTAATGACTGGTTTAAGCCTCTGCTCTTGTTGCCTTGAAGTTCTTAAGAGCCTTGCATTTTCAATTTGCACTGGGCCCAACAAAGTATTTAGCTGATCCTGAAAAATGGTGTAGACAAGGGTATATTGGTAAAGGATTAATGACCAGCTATCTGAAAGATAAACTCTAACTGGTAGCACTGGCAAATTTCTATGCTGTAAACATTCATACCTTGGCTCATTTGAAGCTACCAAAGAGTGAATAACAAGCTTGCAAGATTCTTGAAAATTTCACAACCGACTTGCAAGTTGGTGTGAGCCAGCTCCAGCACATCACTGGATGTAAGGCGAGGATCTTGGCAGATAAAGGGATTATGAACACCCCCACCACCACCAAAATGGCAGTTGAGAGAGTGTGAAGCAAGGCCAGCATGAGGAGAGGAGGTCAGCAAGAAATCCCTGTAGCAGGAAAGGCTGAGTGGCAGGAGGGCAATGATGTCTACTATTCAGCTTTCAGCTGTTTTCTGTTTCAGTACTGGAAACCCCCTCAAGTGTATCTAAGCCTTTCAGAAAGTCTGGTCCATACTTGGCCCATGTTGGGGGCTTGGGAACTGAAGGAGGAGCCAGTTGGGTGTCATTAGGGCTTTGCTGGATACTCTGGTTCTCCTCCTTGTACAAGGCAGGACTGTAATGCCCAAGCCCCTGGCGTCGGGTGTGGTCATGTGACTCACGTTGTCCAATAAAACATGAGCAGAGCTGACAGGCATCATTTGCCATGTTGCTTCCCCTGCACTGGGACTGGTGAATTTCCTGTTGGTGGGAGCCCGTCAGCCTGTGTCCCTGACTCTGAGTGAGAATTTTGTGGAGCAGAACACACAATGGACACACAGTGTGAGAGAGAAAGCAATCTTTATTGTTTTAAGCCTCTAAGACTTGGGGGCTGTTTGTAATTGCAGCAGAATCTAGCTCCACCTGAGGGACACATGGAGCGACCACAAGGGGGTAAGGAGCAGTCAAGACTGAGTGGAGATAGGCACTGTGAGAAGTGATACAAGAAGTCAGGAAAGCAGAATTGGAAGCCAGATGTGGCCAGGAAAATGGAAGACCCTGAAAATCCTCAGGAATACGTGGATTGGGCTTGAGGAAGTTTTCTGGCTATCAGGTGGACCATGAGAGCTTGAGCCCATCCAGGTGACACAGTGGCTCCTGAATATGCACTGTCTCCCCAGCAAGGAAGGAATAACGTGTGTGGCAGGCACAGGCCAAGGATCTAGAGCCAGGAGACCCAAGGTTAAGCCTAGATTCCAGCACTGGAAGTGACCTTGGAGTGACCTTGGAAAGCCCTTTCCTCTTCTGTGGACTTCCAAGTTCCCAGATCCCTCCCAGCTCTGATGTTCTATGACCCTCTGTCTTTGTCACGGGCATCACTCATCACTTACTTGGCTCCTCAGCACCTCCTGCCTACCTGATGTCCTAATTCCTGGGAAATGGGCTCTGTTTCAACTTCCTGGAGCCCCTCCAGAGCACACAGCTGCCCTCTGCTTTGCAAGGTGTGTGTGTCTGTGTGTGTATGTGTGTGTGTGTGTGTGAGATAGTGAAAGAGAGTGAGGTAGTGAGGGAGTGAGAGAGAGAAAGACTACAGCCAGAAAGGTTTACCAAGCTGATCTTGCAAAGTCTTACTTAGGGGCCGGCCTCATGGCTTAGTGGTTAGGTGCACCCACTCCGCTACTGGCGGCCCGGGTTCGGATCCCGGACTCGCACTGATGCACCGTTCATCCGGCCATGCTGAGGCGGTGTCCCATGTACGACAACTAGAAAGATGTGCAACTGTGATATACACTTATGTACTGGGGCTTTAGGGAGAAAAAGGAGGACTGGCAATATATGTTAGCTCAGGGCCAGTCTTCCTCAGCAAAAAGAGGAAGATTGGCATGAATGTTAGCTCAGGGTTGATCTTCCTCACACACACAAAAAAGAAAATCTTAAAAAAATAGTTCTCCCTGGAGAGTAATGTACTCAGTTG
>JABWHU010001761.1:37278-48406 GCA_014189135.1 Dicerorhinus sumatrensis harrissoni | reverse complement strand
AGTCCAGCAAAAGGCAGCCAGTAGGGCCACGTCTCCCAGCTGGGCAGAGGGAGGACCAGGCTGGACTAGGGCAGGTCACAGGCCCCAGAGTGGAGGTTCATTCAGGGAGCAGATGTAATCAGAGTGTGTTTTCAGACTAACAAAAACCATTGTGGGGTGGAGTCCCCAGTCCTCTTAAGCCACAAGGAGCCAAATCCAGCACCCTTCCCCAAGGAGAAGACTTGGGACTCCAAAGAGGCTCCTCATCCCTGTGGGATGCCCTGTCCCGGTGCGGGCCATAGCAAGGAAGGCACATGGATGCCATGGCATTTATCCTAAGATCCTGATCCCCTTTCCCGAAGCCTACTCATCTGATCACCTGATCACGTGCATCTGGCCTGAACACAGCCCTAGTTGCACAGAAGAGTGTTTTCCTATAGCCCTGACAGCAGCCCTTTCATCCTCCTCTGTCCCTCCCTTGGGGGACTGAGGAAAGCTCCCAGCACGGCAGGAAGCCATCAGATAAAAAACCCTCCCTGGCTCTGCTCAGAAACACTCCTCCCCTGGGGCTGACTCTCTCCTACCTCTGGCCTTTGTCCCGCTTTCTCTCCTGAACCTCATCTCTTGGGCTCACTGTAACCCAGGTCGTCAATTCCAGCTCCCCCGGCAGACTGTGGTCCTGGGAACTCCTCCCCAGCTACGTGGACAGTGTGGCTTTCAGCACAAAACCCAGCCGGGGCTGGCAGGAGTCCTGAGCAGCTGCAGCTGGCACTTGTCTAAGAGTGAAACTAGTGTTGCTACTCTGGGATCACCCCCTTGTTTGTAGCAAATACAGCCCTCCTCAGTAAAATCCCCACCCTTGTCATAAGAAATGGTTCAGCTTACTTTTGCTAACTTCCAAAAATGAATCCCTATCCAGAGAACTAGCATATCCTTCAAAGGTGCCTCCCTGTGCCCCGTCCATTCCAGAAGAGGGCTAAGGCCTGGGCTGCTGAGAAGAGCATTGCTGGGAGGGAGGTACTGAGGCTCCTAAGGAAGAGACCCCATCTCCATGCCACAGTCTGATAACCAGAAAACAACGGGCAATAATAATTGGATAATAACACTTCTGCAACCAGTGATACTAGCAACAGTGATCATGGCCCTTTACTCAATCACCTGCCGTGTGCTGGGCCTGAGGTCAGCATGTGAAATGCGTTCTCTTCCATTCTCACTCTGACCTTCTACAGGTGAGCAAACTGAGGGTCAGAGGGGCCCAGTAATTTGCTCATCATGCTGAGTTCGTTAATCACCGATCCAGCTCGACCAGTGTCATCGCTCATTGCTGGGAGGGTTAAATTGGACAGTGTCTACTAGAGAACTTCAGAAGCCACGCATATTAACAAGCCCTCTTGGTGATCTGGTTGTGGTTGTAGAATTTGAGGCATCAGCAGACAAATAAGAGGCTTTGTGCTTTTCTTGGAGTAAGTGGGGTACTTTCTCCAGATGCTCATTCCCACAAAATTACTAACCTCCTAAGACTCCTGAAAACTCACCAAGGCTCTTAGCAAAGTTGTCAACTCACACGTATCTTTTCCCACCAATGCTATTTTTCTTTTTGTGAGGAAGATCAGCCCTGAGCTAACATCCACGCTAATCTTTTTTTTTTTTTTGCTGAGGAAGACGGGCTCTGAGCTAACATCTACTGCCAATCCTCCTCCTTTTTTTCCCCAAAGCGCCAGTAGATAGTTGTATGTCATAGTTGCACATCCTTCTAGTTGCTGTATGTGGGACGCGGCCTCAGCATGGCCAGAGAAGCGGCATGTCGGTGCACGCCTGGGATCCGAACCCGGGCCGCCAGTAGCGGAGCGTGCACACTTAACTGCTAAGCCATGGGGCCAGCCCCACCACCAATGCTATTATTAAAAAGCAGTTAAATGGCGCCACCTCCTGGAGGAGGGGTGTTGCAGCAGTCATAACAGGACAAATAGGATAGTTGTCCTTATTCTCAGATTATGGGGCAAGGTGTGTCTTGCTCCCCCCAGACGTGCTGGATCCTACTGGAGTCAGACTTTCCGTGAGCCAACTGGATTGCCAGGTGCTCCAAAACTAAGCCATTCCAGGACCCGAACATTAAAGAAGCAACAGTACAACATGCACTGGGGGAGGGGTGGAGACAGTAAGTGCAAAGGCCCTGAGGAAGGATGGGTGGGTGGAGTTCTATGGATGGAGATAAGGCCAGTAGTGGTGTGGGGGGCAGAGTAATGAAGAAAGGTTGTTTCCTGTACAACTATCTTCCCAGTTTTGCCATCTCTGTTCCACGTGGTTCAGACTTTTAAATCAGACCTGCTTTCTAGCTATTAATCTCCATTTCCATTTCCAACACCTGTCTCCTTGGGCTATCAAAAGGATGATGTGAGATCATGCCCATAGAGTGCCAGGCAGAGCGGGCATTCAATATGCATGCTCTCTCCCCTTTTGTGACCACAGGCTCCACCTTAGAATCCTGGGTGCCAGGCCTTCTTCCTAGGTCTGGCCAGAGGCCCGGCATTCCCTTCTCCCTGAGAGATGGGGGCAGGCTGTCTCTGACATTTTCTGTCCTGACAGGATAATGTACAACGAAGTAAATGAGACAGAGAGCATCCAGGAAAACATAGCCACGGAGGGCATGATTGTCGAAGGCTGTGAGACCCTCCTGGACACCAGCCAGACTTTTGTGAAATGGGGCATGGCACCCTGCCTCCCCCCAATATCAAGGTAGGCCCCAGCAGTGGTGGCACAAACCACAAGTTGATTTGGCTACCATGAGCCAAAACCTGCCAGCATGATTGTGGAGTATTCCAGGGCTGCTGGAGGAACGTGACAGCTGTATGTAGATGTCAGTATCTACACACATGGATGCAGATATTACTGGATTTCACAGTTCCCTTCTCTCAGATGTACACATGATTCTTCCCAGATGCCCTTGATGTGTCTGTGGATGTCACAGTAAACACTGACATGTCCTTCTGTGGAGAAAGGAGTGGAGGACAGATACTGATTGGCCTGGTGAATCACAAGCATGTTCAGCATCCGAGGGGAAGTCGTATGGGTCAGTCCCTCAGTCCCTTGCTCATCATCCTTAGCCCCTTGTGGGAGGTTGTGTTCACAGCTGTTCTCACGGGTAGGAGGTTGCGTTCACCCTCAGCCTCCACTCTCCTTGGGAGCAGTGTTTGAGAGGCACAGCCCTGTGAGGGGGCCGCTAGAGGCTGTGACTGAGGGGACTGACTTCCAACTCGGAGACGTTAGAGCCGCAAGGAGTTTCAGGGTCACGTCTTCAGATTCCACTTGCTGTGGGACCCTCAGCTTCTGCTTGCATGCCCCCGAGGAGACCTCCACTTCAGATGGGCCTCCTGAGTTCCTTCTATCCAGCCCTGGGACTCTCTGAGCAGATGAAAACCTCGCCAGCACTTCCTGTGGTCTGTGCAGCTTCCTTTGGCCCATGCTGCCCTTAGCAAGGGTATCGTCGACTTGGAGTTTTGTCCCGAGACCCTGTGTGTGGCCCCCTATGTCTTTTCCCGAGGCCGACCCGGTGATCTGCTGAGCCCAGAGCCAGCCTCCCTCTGTCCTGGTTCCAGCTGAGCTGCAATGGGCCAAAGCTGGAAAAGGCTCAAAGAACGACCTCTTCTAGGATGGGCAGTGTCACCACAGTCCAGGAATCTGCTCCATTGCCCTGAACCTAAGAATTTCCTTCCCACCTGAGGGGCTGGGGTAGATGTGAAGACCAGAGAACGGGGCCCAGCAAAGTTCCAGGCAGTGACAGACGTGGACAGAAGGCAGAGTGGTGGCCCAGAGCAGGCCTGGGGACACGGAGTGTCAGGGAGGGCTTCCTGAGGAGGCATAACTGGAGTCAAGTCTTGAAGGATAAGTAGGAGAGCACAGGGTGGATGGGGTGAAGGAAAGGCCTTCCAGGCCAAGAAGCAGCACTCAGGAGCCACAGGTAACTTGCCTTGGAACTAGAGTGGGAGCAGAAAGGGGAGGCGAGGTAAGAGAGGAGAAGTGCTGGAGCCAGCCTGCTGGCAGGCCTTGAAGGCCTGAGTCCTGAGGACAGTGAGGAGCTGGCGGAGTAAGTGGGGAGAGGAGGCCTGGAGCATGTCTTAGGGGAGCTGGGTCGGCAAATGGGTTCAGGACAGTCCCCTGCTCTGCCCAGGAGTGGCTTCCGTGTGCACCTTGTTGAGGACTCTGGGGCTCTCTGGGCTCTGCAGCCCAGCATGTCGTGACTGATTGGTGATGTCTGCTGCGGCTGTGTGTGGCAGCAGGTGCCCTGTGTCTCATGCTCTTCTCTCTGGACCAGAGCCAGCTCCACACTTGTCCAGCCTCCTGCCTTCCCCAGACCCAACTCTAAAGGGATACAGCCTTTTAGATACAGTATACAACTTCCTTAGAGAGGGAGTACAAACAATACCCTAATTGGCCTAATTTCAGCCACCAATTAAGAAAGCCTTCAGGTTCAACAATATACTTATCGTAATTTCAATCACAGAAACTAACTCCTAATATAATACTGCATTAATCTATTAATTCATAAATGTACTACTGTTACTATGAGGAAAAAGAATTATTTCTCCCTGCATAATCTTAGAACCGATAATCACTGAAAGTTAACAATAAAATAAATTCAACCCAACAATCATTTATTACATTAACTGTTAACCCAACACAGGTAGGCATTCAAGGAAAGATGTAAAAAAGTAAAAGAAACTCAGCAAACACAGCCCCCACCTGTTTACCAAAAGCATCTCCTCTGGCATTTCTGGTGTTACAGGCACTGCTTGCCCAGTGACACAGTGTAAAGGCCACAGTGACTGGACCCTGCAAAGGCAGCATCATCATTTGTCGTCTAAATGAGGACTTGTATGAATGGCCACTCAAGGGTTTTACTCTCTCTTACTTTTAATCAGTGAAATTGACCTTTCCGTGAAGATGCGAGAATGACAAAATAAGATGAGAAGACCCTATGAAGCTTCAATTAATTCAAAAAAAAAAAAAAAAAAAAAAAAAGTAGGCCAAATCAAGGGATAACAAAACTTAAATGGACTAACAATTTTGGTTGGGGTGACCTCAGAGAAGAAAATAACTTCTGAGTGATTAAAATCTAGATCAGCTAGACAAAATATTTTATCACTTATTGATCCAAAATATTGATCAACAGAACAAGTTACCCTCGGGATAACAGCACAATCCTATTCTACAGTCCATATCCACAATAGGGTGTATGATTACGTGTTGGATCAGGAGATCCCAGGGGTGTAGCTGCCATTAATCTCTCATTTGTTGAATGATTCAAGCCCTACGTGATCTGAGTTCAGACCAGAGTAATCCAGTCACTTTCTAGCTATTCCATATTTCTCCCAGTATGAAAGGGCAAGAGAAACAAGGCATACTTTACAAAAGCACATTCAAACTAATAGATGATATAATCTTAATCTAATATATATATGTATATAGACCTGCCTATAAACGGGGTTTGTTAGGGTGGCTGATTAATTGCATTAAAGGTAAACCTTTATAGCCAGAGGTTCAATTTTTCTCCCTAACAGCATGTTCATAATCAATCATCTTTTATTAATTGTCCCCAATCTACTTTCCATAGCATTCCTTGCACTAATTGAATGAAAAGTATTAGGTTATATATGACTATGTAAACGACCACACATAATTGGCCCCATGATCTGTGGAGACACCAGTATTTATATCAGTGTCACAAGGCCATCAGCTGGAGTTCACATTGGAAAACTTAGCTGGGAAGACACCCTACGGAGGACCCATTAGCACACAACTGAACAAGTAATGTGGATTTTGTCAATGACCATGTGAAAAAGTACCTGGGAAGACACCCTACAAAAGATCCACTAGCACAAAACTGAACGAGTAATGTGGACTTTTGTTGATGACCTAGTATTTAAAATGGTAGGATAGGGCTGGTCCCATGGCTGAGCGGTTAAGTGAGCATGCTACGCTGCTGGCGGCCCGGGCTCGGATCCCGGGCGCGCACTGACGCACCGCTTCTCTGGCCATGCTGAGGCCGAGTCCCACATACAGCAACTAGAAAGATGTGCAGCTATGACATACAACTATCTACTGGGGCTTTGGGGGGGAAAATAAATAAATAAAAATTATAACAAAACTAAAAGTAAAAAAAATAAAATGGTAGGATAAAGATGCAGGATTCTAAACCGTTCATGGAAATGCTGAATGCACAATTCTGAAACAAGGAATAATCGACAAGGTAAACCAACTCCAATAGATTTATAATTGCTTACATATACACAGTAAGAGTTTTTGCTGAACAATTAAGTGTTCATGTATTTGTTTTCATGAAACCATGAAACTTTATGTTGAATAAAAATGGGCCATTTTTCTGTATTAGTACATTACTACTCATCATTTAGTCAATTTCTATAGTTAATGGAGTTGTAAACATAATTACAAAGGCATGTATCCATCAGAAAATAAGTATTAGTGAATCTGGAAATTGTAGGGCCAAAAATAATGTTTTCAATATTATGTATTAGAATATGTATATACATAACAAGGATGAGAGAAAACTCTGATTAAAGGAGATTAAAATGTAATTTAATCTTAAAAGAGTAAAAAGAGTGTCATTTCTGGAAGACTGGGGCTAGGCAGTAAAATTTCACAGAATTCTGACTGGAAATGGGCCATTCCCTACTTTCATTCTTTTATTGTCATTGCCAAGGGAATTTTGCCACCAAGAACAGAGAGATGGAAGGGAAAGAGGACATGGAAGGATACTGCAGCCATGGGAAGGGTTCCATTTTCAGGACACCTTAGAGCAGCCAGGTGTCCATAGTCTGGGTCATGTAACCACAAAGATTTCCCCCTGGGAGATGCCTGCTGTAGCTCTTCCCTCCAAATTTCCCCTCATTCCTCCTGGTGAGATCATCCTAAATGAGAACAGGCTGGGAGAATGAGCTGCCTGAAGAAAAGCCTATCTTGTAAATTGACCCTGCTCTGGAGCTGGCTGGGCAAAGGGCAGGAACTGCACGATGGATACTGACCCCTCTTCAGTCCAGGGACTTTCCTTTATTGCCCTTTGGGGAATACACTGACTGTAACACTGAGGTTCACTGAAGGCCAATGGGATCAGGTGTGAGACTAAGGTGTCAATAAAGCACTTGACACAACATGTTCTCATGTGTATCAATATGTGCACAACTAGGGAGAAGGGCCTTAACGTCTTTATGATCCTTAAGGGAAATTTGACTCACACCAATTTAGGAATCATTGACAATAACGTGTCATGTAGAAGAAGAGTCGTCAATCTAAATGAACTTATTCACACACTCAGTGTCCTAGTCAGTATGGGATGCTGTAACAAAAATATCATAGACTGGGTACTTTATTTATTTATATTTTTGCTGAGGAAGATTCACCATGAGCTAACATCGATGCCAGTCTTCCTCTATTTTGTATATGGGTCACCCCCATAGTATGGCTGGTGATGATGTGTGGTATAGATCTGTGTCCAGGAACCGAACCCAGGCCACCGAAGAGGAGCTCATTGAACTTAAACACTAGGCCATGGGGCAGACCCCTAGACTGGATATTTTTGGGTTTTGTGTGTGTGTGTGTGTGTGTGTGTGTGTGAGGAAGACCACCCCTGAGCTAACATCTGATGCCAATCCTCCTCTTTTTTGCTGAGGAAGATTGGCCCTGGGCTAATGTATGTGCCCACCTTCCTCTACTTTTTATATGGGACACGGCCACAGCCTGGTTTGAGAAGTGGTGCATCGGTGCATGCCCGGGATCTGAACCTATGAACCCTGGGGCCATGAAGCAGAGCACCCACAATTAGCCACTGCACCACCAGGCCATCCCTAGACTGGGCACTCTTAACAACAGAAGTGCATTCTTCTCAGTTCTGAAGACTGGGATGTTCAAGATCTAGGTTCAAGCTGATTTGCTTTTGGTGATAACTCTCTTCCTGTTTTGCAGAAGGACAGCTTCTTACTATACCCTCATCTGGCAGAGAGAGCTCTGGCCCTCCATCTCCTTGTAAGGGCACTAATCCCATAATGGTGGCTTCACACTCATGGCCTCATCTAAGCTAATTAACTCCCAAAGGCCCCACTTCCAAGTACCCTCACATCGGGGATTAGGATTTTAATGTATGAAATTGGATTACATAGACTTTCAGTCCATAGCATTCATGAAATCAACAATTAACAAATATTTATAGAAGTCATACAGCCCCAACTGAAGAATGTTCTGGAGATCATGTGGCAAATGATACAATGTCTTTCCCTTCATAGAGTCTCCTAGTGGAGGCAGTAAAAATTAACAGCCAAAGANAGGATACTGCAGCCATGGGAAGGGTTCCATTTTCAGGACACCTTAGAGCAGCCAGGTGTCCATAGTCTGGGTCATGTAACCACAAAGATTTCCCCCTGGGAGATGCCTGCTGTAGCTCTTCCCTCCAAATTTCCCCTCATTCCTCCTGGTGAGATCATCCTAAATGAGAACAGGCTGGGAGAATGAGCTGCCTGAAGAAAAGCCTATCTTGTAAATTGACCCTGCTCTGGAGCTGGCTGGGCAAAGGGCAGGAACTGCACGATGGATACTGACCCCTCTTCAGTCCAGGGACTTTCCTTTATTGCCCTTTGGGGAATACACTGACTGTAACACTGAGGTTCACTGAAGGCCAATGGGATCAGGTGTGAGACTAAGGTGTCAATAAAGCACTTGACACAACATGTTCTCATGTGTATCAATATGTGCACAACTAGGGAGAAGGGCCTTAACGTCTTTATGATCCTTAAGGGAAATTTGACTCACACCAATTTAGGAATCATTGACAATAACGTGTCATGTAGAAGAAGAGTCGTCAATCTAAATGAACTTATTCACACACTCAGTGTCCTAGTCAGTATGGGATGCTGTAACAAAAATATCATAGACTGGGTACTTTATTTATTTATATTTTTGCTGAGGAAGATTCACCATGAGCTAACATCAATGCCAGTCTTCCTCTATTTTGTATATGGGTCACCCCCATAGTATGGCTGGTGATGATGTGTGGTATAGATCTGTGTCCAGGAACCGAACCCAGGCCACCGAAGAGGAGCTCATTGAACTTAAACACTAGGCCATGGGGCAGACCCCTAGACTGGATATTTTTGGGTTTTGTGTGTGTGTGTGTGTGTGTGTGTGTGTGAGGAAGACCACCCCTGAGCTAACATCTGATGCCAATCCTCCTCTTTTTTGCTGAGGAAGATTGGCCCTGGGCTAATGTATGTGCCCACCTTCCTCTACTTTTTATATGGGACACGGCCACAGCCTGGTTTGAGAAGTGGTGCATCGGTGCATGCCCGGGATCTGAACCTATGAACCCTGGGGCCATGAAGCAGAGCACCCACAATTAGCCACTGCACCACCAGGCCATCCCTAGACTGGGCACTCTTAACAACAGAAGTGCATTCTTCTCAGTTCTGAAGACTGGGATGTTCAAGATCTAGGTTCAAGCTGATTTGCTTTTGGTGATAACTCTCTTCCTGTTTTGCAGAAGGACAGCTTCTTACTATACCCTCATCTGGCAGAGAGAGCTCTGGCCCTCCATCTCCTTGTAAGGGCACTAATCCCATAATGGTGGCTTCACACTCATGGCCTCATCTAAGCTAATTAACTCCCAAAGGCCCCACTTCCAAGTACCCTCACATCGGGGATTAGGATTTTAATGTATGAAATTGGATTACATAGACTTTCAGTCCATAGCATTCATGAAATCAACAATTAACAAATATTTATAGAAGTCATACAGCCCCAACTGAAGAATGTTCTGGAGATCATGTGGCAAATGATACAATGTCTTTCCCTTCATAGAGTCTCCTAGTGGAGGCAGTAAAAATTAACAGCCAAAGAAATCTTGTGCTATTTGAAAGCTAACATAGATCAATTATGACAGATTGTACTTACAATTGTCTTCTGGTAAGACAGGTCTGATTATCAGAGTCCAGATTCAGCAAATTCCCCTGGGTGAGGGCGTGTCTGGCAATCTCACCTAAAAAGGCTCTTTCCTTTTTGAAATTTTATTTCATCTAGTCCTCTTTGCTTCCACATCCCTTTGGTGTTTTCAAACACGCAGTATTTATTAAATCAATGTTTAATTCTTGCTCTGCCTTTACCACATCTGAATAGAAGCAGAAGTTACTGGACTTGGCTGGAACCAAATTTCAGTTCATTTTTCCTCCTCTTTCTGCTCAGATTCTCTTCTCTCACTGTTGAAATAACAAATGCCTTAGGGGAGAAGCTGCATGGAGCTGGTGCTCACAGTCTTGTGCTTCCCTCGTCTCAGAGATTGTAGACCCTCAAGTCCTGTCTGCACAGGATGTTCTACAACCCTCCAAACAGCTGTTCTGTGTGCTTTGTCCAGCTTTTATAGATGCCTAAAAAAAGCTACTCAATAAAAGTGGAACCTGCAGTAATTTTATCCTGAAATGTTTTAAATATTTTAAACCAATGAATATTCTTCATTTTTCAAGGAATATTTCTATAATTTTATGAGAAACATTTAAATAGGAATTTTAACAGCAATAATGGCTGTTCTTTGGCCAGAATTCCATGTCATTCATTGTATGGAATTATATCTAAGTTTTGATGCACTTTCTTCAGTGCCTTTTAAAATATCATTGTTCCTTACATTTCAATATCTTGTGATGGGTTTGTATCAGTCACCTCCTTTGTACTATTTCAGATCCTCTTGGGTCCTCATACCCTTGAGTCATGTGTCATTTAGCAACCAGCTTTGCAGGTATCATATTTGCTTTATGCAAGTGTCTCCTGACAGCTCCCCACATTTTTTCCCTGTGTCCTTTGCCTCTCCCTCTCACCCCGGGGTGTCTATGTTGATGCTGAGGTGTGTAAAACCTCCTGATCAAGCCCACTCATGCACGGCCACGTTCCTTGTTGTGTGGATGTGTGTGTGTTCAGCAATTCTGTATGGTCACAGGGTGCATGGCTATTATGGCATCTATGTGAAGGTGTGTTTTGTTGATGTGTGTGTGTTTAGAGAGTTCAAGTCACTGTGGGCTCTGAGACAGTGAGTGGTTTGTATGTGTGTGAGTGTGTATGTTCTGAGTATCAGTGTGCATTATCGTGTAGTTTACAGTCT
>JABWHU010001760.1:1950161-1968903 GCA_014189135.1 Dicerorhinus sumatrensis harrissoni | reverse complement strand
GGGGGCGGGGGGCGGGGCACCGTGACCCCCAGGCCGCCCAGCGAGACTGAGGCCACGCCCACACTCATCCCCCGTGGGGACCCAGGAGAGCTCCTGAGCGAGGGAGCGGAGAGACAGAGCGGCTGAGAGGATCCAAGACACAGACCTAGGCAGACAGCCACCGGGACAGACACACAGACACTCACGCTGACACGGAGAGGCTCTGCAGAAGAGGCAGCTTGCCCTAGGCTGGATGGTCTTTCTTGAGCGGGGCCCCAGGCAGGGAGGCAGTGGCCCTGGGGCAGGCAATCGCTACTGGAGCCGTAGGACGTGCATCCTTTTTCTGAGGGGTTCGGTTCCTCTCGTAGTCCTCCCTGAGCATCGGCGCGTTCAGCAGCCACATAGAGGCAGCTGAGCCTTGTGTGAGTGACTGTTTATGTATTCCTGTGTTTAAGTCTGTGTGTCCGCATATGTTTCTTTCTTTCTCTCTTTTCTCCATCATGTTGCGGTTCCCGAGACAGTCATCCTCACTGTGTGTTTGTGGCTTTGTTTCATCATTTTCTGACATTTTATTGATAGGTGTCTTTGTCTTATTTTTTAATGTTTTAAAATATATGCTTAGTTTTTCTCTTCCATGAATTTCTCACACGGTAATGGAATTTGGTGTTGTATCTAAATATTCAGTATTAATGTTCTGGCTCTCCAAAATGATGTGTTTGTCACCGTAATATATTCTTTGTAAATCGTTTCCATCATACCTTTTTTTAGTCACTCTTACCAACTGTTCTTTTTTTTGAAAAAAAATGCCTTTCGATTTTAAAATCATTTTTCTTATTAGATGTGGAGAAAACTTTATACCATATCAATATAGGCTGTCTATGTGTTTGATTTATTTCCAGGCAGTGTTTTTCTGGTAAATATTAGTAAATTACATTTTCTTAATTATTTTTCCTTCTGAATCTATCTATTATCCTCCAAGCGATTAGTTCATATTTTAGATTTGTCATTCTCCTTTGGCCAGCCACTTTGATGCTATGGGACTAGATAGTAATTGGTCATTGTGGTACATTCTTAAACTCACCAGAGAAGTGGTTCTTTGACATTTAGTTTTATATTGTCAATGAAATTTTGACAGTAATCTATTTTTTAAGTTTTTGCCCCAGGGATCCAAACAAATCTCTAAGTACTCCTCCACCTCCCTAGCTTCTAGAACACAAAGTGCCTTTATAAATCTGCTTTAGCGGATTCCACCAGCCAAGGATAGATATATGTAGAAATAGTTGACTCCGTTGTGGTGCCATGTAGATTAGCTTGAGATAGAAAGAATCAGTAGAGGCTCATACTATAGAGGAAGTTCATAGCTAACAGAAATTCTTTCAGAGATCCAGTCCTGCTACCTTCTGCAGTGAGTTCCTTTAACTGTGACTTCACAGGGAAGGGCATCCTTTGAAGTTAACTTCAGAACAATATAAAAAGGCCAATCCTTTGTCAATAGGCTGGAAGTTAATAATTTCCAGGTACCATTGTATAAAATCATCCTGCCTTTGCCACGGAATCAGTGACATATCTTTAGTTGATCAAGTAGTGGGAATGATAAGATACAAGATGGCTCCCCACACACCTCCCACCTCCCACCACCAATCCATACTCCTACCAGCTTCAAGATGAGACTTACTAAGAACTTCTACAAAAACCAAAATAGAATGCTTGCCAAGTTTCTATTCCCTTTTTGATTGCATGAGAAACAAAAAGTACACACCTAGTAAACTTTCCTGTCATGGTGAGAAATCTGAGTTCATAAATTGACCTTTCTTTCTGCTCTGCTCTCCCTGCCCTCCACACCCCAATTCCCTTCTTCCTGTTCTGTGTCCCTGTACCCAGAAGTAAGTCTCACCTTGTTGAGACCAAGTATATAAACTTCATATGCACTTTCTAACCTGATTTAAGACCTTCTTGCTTCTGAAGTTAAAAAAATCAATTTGTGTATTATTAAGTAAATTACATCTCATTGTGTTAGCTAATAGTTGGCAAACAGTAGGTGACTGCAGAAGATAGAACCAATGTGTAAAAACAGAGAGATAGAGATAAATAAAACTAAAATAAACACTCACTGTTTATTAAGAGATAATGAGTTCTTTTTTTTCTTTCAGGTTTCAAAAATCAGATTAAGATTCTAGTGCACCCCAAAAATTGGAGCAACTCTGGCTAGAGTATCATTGATCCTTGAGTTGAAAGAGACCCTTCACTCTTCAGTAAATATATATTCAATGCAAAGATCCCTCCTTCTATAACATCCTTGACAGCAGACCACCTAGATTCTGTGTAAATAATTCCAATGACAAGAAACTCATTAAATAAAGCAGACTAATTTGGGCTTAGAGTTTTAAGTGTTTGGTTACACTTTACCCACGGGTTCCAGCCTTCTGCTCCGGTGCATTGGTCTTTAATCTGGGGTATGAATATCAGAGGGGATATGTGAGGACTTTCCAGGGAGCACTAGAGTATGGTGAGTTTAAAAAAATCATTTTCTAGATCTGCAACCACCATAGCTCGTGTTTCTCAGTTGACCTGCTTGAAAGATCACTTCCTCCTGTCCACCTGCCTTTTTCCCACTTTACATGACGTACCTCTCACCCAGCCCAAATCTCACTCCTGTGCACAAAAAAATCTGGATGACAAACCAAAGGACAGTTTCAAAGTGCGTAGTTCCCAAGACAACATCCTGTGGCAGAAAAGCAAATAGAGCTTCAGTAAGAAATATTGCAGAGAGCAGTGCCTTATTTCATCCAGAGAACAGAAGTATGCTAAAGCTCCATGTCTCTATCTATCTATCTATCTATCTATCTATCTATCTATCTATCTATCTATCTATCTATCTATCTATCTTTCCATTCATCCATCCATCTATCTATCTATTCATCCATTAGTCTATTATGAATTCAATTCAAAGGTGAGGCAGCTGTCATAAGAACATGTACTACCATCTTTATTTGAATTGGAAAATTAAGTCAGTTTCTTTCTAACATTAAGTAAATGTAATTTGGCTGATTAGTTTGACACTGAGGGCTGGCTTTGCCAATTGGATTATATGGTGTCCATTTTCCATAAGTTGAATGAGCAAATTTGCACTACAAAAAAGTATGTTTAAAGAAGAAAGATAATGTTGCACGTGCAAGAAAGTGTGTCCTTTAAACTATCAGACATATGACAAAATTGTTTACAGGCAAATTAAAAATATGCAAGAGGTATATAGCTTTTAAAAATTATTTTGTGCACATAAAAAAAAAAGAGCAGTGCAACAGAAGAAGTCAGAACAGTCAGCTCCCTCATCCATATGGCAGATCTCTGAATATATGAAGACAACTCTTGTACCTCTCTTACATCACTTATTCTCCTCTTTAAACCCCCTTGATGACCTCAGCCATTCCTCATAATTCATGTTCAAGGCCATCACAGAAGTGGGAAGGAATGAGTAATCCCAGCAGGTCTCAGCTCTGTCTTTCCTGAGTCCAGCTCACACCCTCACCTGGCCCTGGAGATACACCCGGGCTGGGCAGCTGGCTTGTCCCACCCCACTGCCCACAAACAAGTAGCCCACAAAAGACTAGAGCAACACCCACTTCATCCTCTAAAGAGCCAACAAGTGATGTGACCATTATTCCTTACCCTTCCCCCGGCTACTCTCATGTCTTAGGAGGTGCTGTGTCTGCCTCAAGACACAATCTAAAAGTCTAAGAGAGCCAAAAGGAGGAGTCCATGAAGAGAAAAGGAGGCTGAAGGAAACTATGTTTGTATCCAACCATGTTGAAGATGAGAGTGTATCAATAAGCAAGATCGCTGACGAGAGGGTCAGAGTCAAGAGTGACATCACACATGTAGTAGGCTATGAATCTGAGATCCAAGACATTGCTATGCTCTTTGCTTCTTTCAACCCAGTATTTTCTCTATCACCACCATCACCATCACTCCTAATCCCACTTCTGGCCAAATCCTACACATAAAACTATAGGTTTCTGCAAGTACTGCCTCAAGGAAAGGGCTGATGCAAAGAGACAGAGTCAAAAGCCTTAACTTCTGATCTTCTAAGTAGATTTTTTTTTTTTGAGGAAGATTGGCCCTGCGCTAACATTTGTTGCCAGTCTTCCTCTTTTTCTTTTTTCTCCCCAAAGCCCCAGTACCTTGTTATGTATCATAGTTCTAGAGTTGTAGCTCTGCTGTGTGGGACGCCGCCTCAGCAAGGCTTGATGAGCGGTGAATAGGTCTGCACCCAGGATCTGAAATGGTGAATCCTGGGCCACCCAAGTGAAACGTGCAAACTTTACTGCTATGCCGCCACCAGGGCTGGCCTCCCCAGTAGATTTTTAATCAATCTATACTAGAAAAAGTAGTCTTTAAAGCCATAACTTTAAAAAGTAATAGGCACCTGAAAGAGAAAAATGTTCTTGGAAATTCTAAAACCTCCCTTGGGCTTCTGCCAAAGGTCATCTGTCTCTGAGCCCACTTTCCCCTCTGCCCATTGAGTTTCCCTGAGGTGGATTTCTCCAGGCCGTCACTGACTGGCTCTAGCCCTCAGCTGATCATGGGTTTTTCAACCAGAATCATGGCTGAGTCTTCACAGTGCCCATGAGAGCCACATTTTCCCTAAATCTAAACCTCTCTTCCTAAGCTTGAAGCCAACTATTGCTGTTGTTTTGTTGTTGTTGTTTGTTTTTTCCTGATTCTAAACTCAAGCTCCTTTTTAGCTCAACCACTAAAGTTTCTATTTCCTGTCTGATAGAGGCTTCTAGCTGCAGAGGTAACTGCAGAGAGGAAACCCCCAAATAGTCATCCCACTTGCCTCTGCTCCAGGCCCTTCTCCAGGTTCACAGTGATGACAGAGTGCTCGAATGTTCCCCTGGGAAATGCAGAGCTTTCTGAAAGCTTCCTAATTGTATTTCTTATGCTGCAACATATTTTGAACAGTGAAACAAAATGTAGAATTAAGTTCACTCAGAATAAAGGGAAGATC
Source organism: Dicerorhinus sumatrensis harrissoni (assembly GCA_014189135.1). Taxonomy (NCBI): domain Eukaryota; kingdom Metazoa; phylum Chordata; class Mammalia; order Perissodactyla; family Rhinocerotidae; genus Dicerorhinus; species Dicerorhinus sumatrensis. The sequence continues at coordinate 1,963,916 of JABWHU010001760.1, read as the reverse complement.
CAGAATTCTCACTATCCCAAATTCTCCTGTTTGTAGTTGAAGCCATACTTTGGGAGTTGGTTATATATTCCCTGTCTTCATACTTTTCAAGAGGGGGTTTAAGGGATAGAGAGGACAATAAGAATGTTCTGCAGTCCACAGTTCCATGACGAGCAACAGGAGAAAGGAAGACGGACTTTAGGATGATATTTTGGGCAGTAATTGAAGTTGGGGACAGAGTCGTCCAGAATTCTCGTTACCACCAATAGGAGAGAACGAGCATAGAGGAATTTCCTTAGGGACAAGTGAAGCTGGCTGCAGCCGAATTCCTTTGGCTCACTGTGATTTCTGCTGTGATCATGTCTCTCCCAGCTTTCCATGTGGCTGAGATATGGTGTATGTCGTTTGTCCCCTGCTCAGACGTAGACTACTCAGAGCAGCCTTCCCTACTGTCCTCTAAAGCAGCACCTCCCCATCCCATTCTCAACCTATTTACCTGCTTTACTTTTCTTCCTGGCACTTAGTACTTTACACACTTTTTGTGTGTGTGTGTGTGAGGAAGATCAGGCCTGAGCTAACATCCATACCAGTCTTCCTCTTTTTGCTGAGGAAGAGCGGATCTGTGCTAACATCTATTGCCAATCCTCCTCCTTTTTTGCCCCAAAGCCCCAGTAGACAGTTGTATGTCATAGCTGCACATCCTTCTAGTTGCTGTATGTGGGACGCGGCCTCAGCATGGCCGGAGAAGCGGTGTGTCAGTGAACGCCCGGGATCCGAACCTGGGCCGCCAGTAGTGGAGCGCGTGCACTTAACCACTAAGCCATGGGGCCAGCCCATTTATACTCTTTTAAAGGCATTTACGGCCTATCTCCCCTCACTGAACTGTAAGCTCCATGGACAATGAGTTTTGTTTGGTTTTCTTGTGCATCCCCCCACCCCCCCTACCCCTGGCTCCCCGCCCCTCCCCACCCCACTCCAGGACATCTAGAGCCTAGAAAAGCACTTTGATACTCTGATACTCGGCAGGCACTTAGGATGTATTTGTTACATGAATTAGTAAAATCATTCAGTCTGTCTTCATACTTCCATATTTCAATTGCTTTGAAACATTCTTTCAATATGTGTAGCATCCTATCTAGTATGTGATCAATAATTCCTCAAGTAGAAATTGACTAGAACTCTAGCATCTCACCCCAGCCAATGAAATCAACAATTCTCTCCATGCTCCAAATCAGGGCCTTTCTTTGCAGGATGTGCTATAATTTCTAATAGTTTCGTTCTTATTTCTAGAGCTCTGGAAATTACAAAGAGCTCAGTTCAATGAAAGCCAGGAGATACTTAACATCACATATTCAGGAATGATGTGAATTTTTCAATGGTCTATATACATTTCAAGTCTTCAGTATAATGTTTTACATTTGTTTCCAGATTTTACATTGAAATGTATTTATATTTGGGAAATTTCTTCATGACTATGTAAAACATACATACAGTATACTTTGTACTTTGTTGTCGTATATCAATACCAGTTTATATATATAAAATCTATTGATGGTCATTGTTCCTGTGTCAACCATAAAACCACAAAATTGTTCTTTACGTTATTTATAGCTGTAATTTTTGAACTCCTCAATTTTGATACTATTGCCTTTTTCTTTTCATTCTTCATACCTCATGCTATTCAATAAGCCACCAAATGGTATTTTTTTCTTCTGACTTAGAGTCATTCTAGTCTGAAGCCAATTCAACATCAGCACCAATCTCTGTAATGTCCTTCATGCTCCACATTTTCCTTTTATGCTTTGTAAGGAACCACTCCAAAAAAATAACTCCTTCCCTTCCACTAGTGGTCCCAAAACCTCAGGCAGCAGAATCCAGAAACATGTCCCCATTAAATCTCGCAGGGCTTGATCATCTGAGGTTCCACACACTCCCACCCTGCCTGAGATTTTCTTGCAAGTATTTCATTGCCACTGACTCGCTATCCCCAGACTCCCCTGTACTATAGAAGAACAGATGTGAATCACATATTTTACTTTTCCTTCTGAAATTAAAGTCCAGTCATTTAAAATGTGTTTTGCCATTACAAAAGAAAGACAATGCTTTGGGTACCTTGAAAATGACAATGGAATGAAAAGGGTGCATATGTCAGATGAACCCATTCACACAGGCTCCGCACTGGATGCCCTCAGTCCAGGTGGGAGGCATCTCCAGCCTTATTGTTTGAAATGAGTCCTTAGGTATTTTGATGTTATTTGTTTTCAGGCTTGCTTTGATTTCCTTTTTTTCATTCAGTCTTGTAGTTCTGTGTGGTCATTTCCAGATAAGGAAAAAGAAAGTTAAACTGGTGAAATTCATATTCAGCCATTTATTGCTGCCTTTCGTGTGTGTGTGTGTGTGTGTGTGTGTGTGTGTTTGGTCTTTTTTCCTTAGATCCTTCTGTTCCAGGTGTGTACTGACCTGTAAGAAAACATCTACTAAATTGATTCACAGCAAGACATTGGAGGTGTGTTAGATCCTATTTCTGTTGTACCAAATTGCCACAAACTTAGTGGCTTACAACAACACTAATTTATTTATAACATTCTATAGGTCAAAGTCCAAATTGAGCCTCACTGGATCAGAATCAAAGTGTTGGCAGGGCTGTGTTCTTTCTGGAGGCTCTAAGAGAGAATCCATTTCTTTGTCTTTCTAGCTTGTAGAGGTTGCCTGCATTCCTTGGCTTGTGGCCTCTTCCCTCTTGAAAGCCAGCAATCACATCAAGCGGCCTCTGCTTCCATCGTTCAATCTGTGTCTCTGATCCTGATTCTCTCACCCACCTCTTTCACTTACAAGGACCCTTATATTTGGACACCCAGATAATCCACAATAATCTCCCCATTTTAAGATCCTTAATTTAATCACATCTGCAAAGACTTTTTTGCTATGTAAGGGAACATATTCACAGGTTCAGGGAATTAATACATGGACATCTTTGGGGGCCATTATTCTACCTCCAGAAGTGGTGATGTGTTATTCACTCTTCTGCCCTCCCCAGAAGGCCAGATATTTGCACTTCAAAAGAGAAATCTATAAAACTGATTTCTAAAAGTGGAACTCAAGGTATGCTACTATCTGGGTGTGAAAGAAGAACTTAGGAAAGGATGGGCTCTTCCCAGTATGTTAAAAAAGTGATGTATAATGTCTATCTCATTATATATAAATGACATTTTATACAAATATGGGACTACAAAATATAGGGTCCCTAGCTGCTTTCTAATTGATTTAGAACGTGAAATGTATATAGAGTTTTCCATTAATTCAAATAACATACATTAGGTTTGAACAGCCACTGTACTCTGAAAGGCCATATCAGCCTCCCAAATCCTTATAAATTAATTTTAACACTATGTGCAAGTTTTTCACAAAAAAATTCTCAAAAATTCATAGATGTACTTGAATTAATGATAGAGGGTAGCCTCCATTTTGTTGAACACTTGCTGTGGGCAAACTGCTATGCTAACACATTTGCATTCAATTTATTCCCTCTACAATCAGTCTACAAAAGGGAAACTAAGTCTCAGAGAAGTTATTCGCCTAAGATCACACATTTATAAACTGTTAATCTGAATTCAGATACTGGTCTGCCTGACTCTAAAGGCTCTTGGCACCTCGTCCATAAAGATACCATGTGTTCTTTGTTAGGGGTCTTTTCATCTTTCCTAAATGCACTTTTGTCATTATTCCTCTCACTTCTACTTACACCATATATTGCTTTTTAGGTCATATTCACATCCAGTATGACCCACTTCTGAGATTCACGGGAAGGCCTGTTCATAAAGTCAAGTGAGCACAAATGCTTGGTACAAATGGACCTGAGACATGGGTGTGGCTGAGTCATAGAACTGAAGCTGGGTCATCCCTGGATGTGAATTCTAGGAGCCAGGCTTCTGAGGGTGTTTGAATCAGTGTCTGCCAGCATGTCCCCAGTGACTGCCCTGGGCCCCTACCCTTTACAGTTTGCCCCTGTAATCCCCATTGCTGATCCTGGCCTCACGTGACAGCTAATGTGTAGGCTCATCCGGCTGGCTGCTCCCTACGTCGTCACGCACCTGTGGCTTGCACAAATCTTTCTGGGTCTCAGTCATTTGCCTTGCAGGCCCCGGCTGCCCCTGGTGCTGGCTTTGAGCTAACAAGATGCATTAAGGAGGAAGAATGATAAAGTGTAATGTCCCGAACAATACATTTTTTATTTTTGTATAAAAATTCTATGATTTCGAAATGCATGAAAAACTTTTATTTAAACCACGTCCCTCTCTAACATTAAAATAGGAATAATACAATTATAACTATGTTGTATTGTTTTATTTTATTGCCCAGCCCATCTGGGGTAAGCAGTGGGGGGACGGCAGTTAATGAAAAGAATTCCAGCATTGAATTCACTCAATGACTCACGTGGTCTTCCCAGTTTCACCCTTATCTGAAATTGCATCCTAAAAACACTGTTGTCCGGTTGGGATTGTGATGTAGTTATCGTTGCCTGTGGATATGTGACTTTGGTGGTTATTACTGTGGACCTGTCTGCACAATGGCCACCACTTGATGTCTGAGTCAACAAACCGTAGAAGGACCATTAGAGAAAGGAGTGTCTGGTTATCAGAAATCACGTCGACACCTGGTAAATCAAGAAAGAGCCACAATCAAACTTGCAGAATGAGTATCAACCAGGTAGAAAACCCCAGCAATCGGATTGGGGCATGCTTTTAAGAGCTCTGGCATCACTGAGGTTATTGACAGCAAAGGGAGTACAGAAAAAAAATAGACATCAGAGGCTGTGATTTGGAAATTTGAACACTGAACACCAAGAAGCTTTGAAATGCCTCAGACAATTTATTTTTCTTATATTCATTATACAAGCAGGAGAAAGATAGATGCTTTAAAATCCATATCTAAAGTTTCCAAGAGCTCTGTCATTAAATGTACTAAAACAATTTTAATGACTAAAAATCAGTGGGTTCTGTAAACCTAAAACTCTTCTAAAAGAAAAAACTTCTTTAAAATATAAGCACTGAGTAATAGTAGAATTGGAGGACTTTTTCTTTTTCAATGCTATGTAAAATAATGTCCTTACAACTGATGATGACTTAATGAATCAATGATGATAACTCAATGAAATATGGTATTTTTTGCTTGATTTTGAGTCATTTTGCTACTGAAATTGATAGACAATAAATTCTTAAAACAAGAGATGGAGATTTTTAAAGTTTTATTTTATGTTAATGTTTTCAGGAAGTAGCAATCTGACCCCGTCCCAATTTTTGCACCAAATAGAAAACCAAACTATCTTAATAAAAGAAAAGCTATTTGAAGTTAAGAAAGTGCTCTATGGTGCAGTGATAAACGAGATTTGTGTTTATGTATTGCCACACTAAGAAGTCACATCACATATTTGTGTTTACCATACAGAAGGCAGATGTGTTAGGGCCAGCCCCGTGGCTTAGTGGTTAAGTGTGCGCACTCTGCTGCTGGCAGCCCGGGTTCGGATCCCGGGTGGGCACCGATGCACCGCTTCTCCGGCCATGCTGAGGCCGAGTCCCACATACAGCAACTAGAAGGATGTGCAGCTATGACATACGACTATCTACTGGGGCTTTGGGGGGGAAAATAAATAAATAAAATTAAAAAAAAAAGAAAACTATCTTAAAAAAAGGCAGACGTGTTGGTACCTTCAACTGAATTCTGAGAATTTACCTAGATTAGTGAAAGGAGACATATTTTGATATAACTCACTCAGCTTTTAATGTTGTTCAGGTGTAAATGAAGGGTATCTTTGATAATTACCAAGTTTCTAAATATAAAATTTGTTCTTCGTAGATTTACATTTATGGTGTGATTTATGTGATCGTTTTCTATAAATACACTCATTTCCATTTGGATCAGAGTTGGTTTGTAATTTATAATGGCTTCTAATTATGTAATATGGATATAATTCTGCATCAAAATTAAATAGAAAAGGTGTGACTTTTGTCATGACACAGAAAGAGAAAATTTGTTGTGTTTGAAATTTTTCTCAACTATCTCCACTTACAAAGAGAAAATCTGTTGTTTCATGCTTTATGTTTCATCTTACTTAATATTTGCCTAATGTAACTGATGGCTGCTCCGTTTATTAGGGATGCCTACTGCTGAAAATAGGGTTTGAGAAACTGAAACTGAAGTGATAAAATATATTTATCTTTAGGTCTACAATTTCATGATGGTTGTTTTTATAAACCTCTTTTCATGTTCATCCACTCAGCGTATATTTACTGAGTATTCACCATAAGCCATGCACTCTTATGTTAAGATCAACTGACAAAGCAGCTAAATAAGTCACTATTTATATTATCGTTAAAGGTATCAAACTATACAGAAAACTGTTAATTTAGTTATTAAGACAGCTTTGTGAGTAATACATTTGACATCTGTATGGGTATCAAATGGATAAAACAGCTTTTTGCTCACACCAGGGAGATCTGATAAGCAATCAAAACCCCACCTAAATAAAAATATTTATCCAATGGATCCTAGATTACCTAATATGTCCACCTCTACACACATTCTTTGTTTTTAAGGCAAGGTTTTCTAAGTAGTGGTCCATGGAAAATTGTCCCACAAAACCTAGAGAATTCACCCTAGATCTGCACCACAAGAAACACTAAAGCGAATTCTTCAAGCTGAAGAAAATGTTTCTACTTGAAGCTCAGAACTGCAGGGAGGAAATAAGAAGAGCAAAAATGTTATATATATATGTATATATATGTATTTATGTGTATATGTATCTATATATGAATATATAAAAAGGTGAATGAACATTGACGTTTTAAAAATAACAATTAAGGTTGCAGACATGTAGAGTTAAAACACATGACGGTAATAATTTAAAAGCAGGAGGGTGATAAATGAATTTAATAAATGTTAAGATTTTTGATTGTTTACAAGTAGTAAAACTACTATAAGCCACACGACTGTACATACAGGGTAAATATTGAATCTCTAGGTTAACCACCAATCGAATTAAAATAGTTATATATATATATATATACATACACATATGTAGAAATAGATATAAATATATAGATGTATACATAACTAAAAAGCTAGTAGAGGAGAAAAATGGGATCACAAAAAGCAATCCAAAAGAAAATAAGAAAGCAACCAAATCTCAAGGGTAGTCATCAAACTAATAACAAAAATACTATTATTAATAGAGAGATACAATATAGATATCATTAAAAAGCTAATAGAGGAGAAAATGGAATAATTAAAAAATAATCCAAAAGAAAACTAGAAAAGAGGAATAAAGGAACAAAGAGCAGAATGGTAAAATAAAATAAAATAGCAAGGTGGTGAGCACAACCACGATTGTATATCAACAACTGCATTAAATGTAAGTAGACTAATCAAAAGCAAATGAGAAGTGAACACAGACAAAGTGAAATGAAAAACAAAACTCATCTATGTGGTGCTTACAAGTAGCACGTATAGATCTACACGGAAAGTTGAAAATAAAAGGATAGGAAAATAAAGACCTTGCAAACACAGACCAAAAGAAAGCTCTGCAGCCATATTACTATAAGCAAAGCCGACTTCAAGTGAAGAATTATTGCCAGAGATAAAGTGAAGTAGTTTATAACTAAAAGGGTCAGTTCAGTAGGGTAATATAAAAATCCTAAACTTGTATGCACATAACAACATACTTCAAAATAAAGGGAGAGATAGATAAATGCACAACCCTGATTGGAGACTGCACACACCTCTCGAGCTAACTGCTGGAATAAGCAGGCAAACCCAGTCAGGATACGGAGACCAGACAACACGCTTAACCAACCCGACCTGATAGACAAAACACTACAACCAGCAAACTGCAGAACATACAGTCTTTTTTTTTTTTTACTGCAAATGAAATAATTACCAAAATAGACTATAGGCTGGACGATAAATCAAGTCCCAACAAATTTCGAAAGACTGAAATCGCGCTGAGTATGTTCTCTGAAAACAGTGTAATTAAATTGGAAATCAGTAACAGAAAGAGAACTAGAAAGCCCCCAACTGCTTGGAAATGAAGCAACACACTTCTACATGACCCGGGTATCAAAGAAGACATCACAGTAAAAATTAGGAAATGTTTGAATGGTAATAAAACATTGAATGGTAATAAAAATAAACTATCCTAATACTGTGAGATGTCGCTTAGGGGGAAAATTACAGCTTCAAATGCTCGTATTAGAAAAGAAGAAATGTTGAAAATCAGTTAACTCAGCTTTTACTGCAAGAATCCAGAGAAATAGCAAATTTAACAAAAGAAGTGGAAGCCACTAAATTATATATGTAAGAATAGAAATTAATTAATCAAAAGCAGATATACGCTAGGGAAAATCAACAAATCTAAAAGTCGGTACTTTGAAAAACTAATAAAAATGATTTATAAAAAAAAAACTCATACACAGAAAAAGTAAGCATCCGCAGGGAGGAGAATGGAGATCAAGGAAGAGCCAGAACTGAAACTGTCCTGAGTGTCAGCATCAATAGAAAACTGCACATGGTTAAGCAGCTCACAATGGCCTGTCCTGCATTTTAGTGGTTCTTTGGCCTCTCCCACATGGCCACAAGATGGCGCCACACCTCCAGAGTTGACTGCAACTGCTACTGCCACCAGGACCAGAGCCACTTCTGTGTCAGGAACCTGTTCCTGCACCCTTGATTCCTCCAAAAGCCAGACACATGTGCATCCACTTTTACAAGCAAAATACAGAACTTCCTTCCTTAAGTAGCTTACTTTTGAATTGAAATCCCTGAAAATGGATCTGATTGGTGGAGCTTCACCCCAGCTGCAATTTTTGTATTCTTTAGAGTTCTTTTAATCCTGTTAGTAGTGAAGCACCTTTGCCAGTTATTAATTCATCAGATTAAATTAGCTCTGTTCAAATTACTGGTGTGGTTTCTGTTTCCTGAGTAGACCCTGACTGATACATATGTGTAATTCATGGCCTATTTTGATCTGAACAGTCTGGGATCTGACCTTTCTGTCTTGTGTAAACTATAACAGAACTATAAGTACTATAGTGAAAGGGGAGAACTGAATGGATTATGAAGAAGCAAAAGTGAAATTTCTAGAGTGATGGAAATATCTATATCTTCATTTGGGCAGTAGTTCCAAAGATTAAAAAAAACATTACAAAAAATTTTCAGAATTTATCATCTTTATGGGGAGAAAAAAAAGAATCTCTCTATCACACACCATACCCCAACCTTAATTTAATATGGACCATAGACAAATATTAAAGCTAAAATTATAAAGTTTTAGGAGGAAAATTTTGACATTATCTTTATTTGATATAATATATACTATAATATATATTTTGTGTATTTGATATCAAATATATTATATATCTAATATATATGTCAAATATATTAGATATGTACTATATACTATACATCAAACATATATTTATATATCAAAGTTTTCTATATTTATATATCAAATATGTATTTATATATCATTTAAACATATTATATATATAGTGTACATATACATATATAGTATGTATATCTATATATATATTTGATAAAGGTCTTGAATCTAGAAGATAGATAGATGCTTACAACTCAATAATAAAAGAAAACAACCTGGTGTAAACACAAGCAAATGATTTGAATAATCCTCCACAAAGGAGCATATACTAATTGTTAGTAAACAGGGACACAGAGCTCAACATGAATAGTCATCAGGGAAACACAAATTAACACCACAGTGAGGTGCCAATACACAACACTCCAAGGGCTAAAAATTAAAAAAGGCAACACCAAATGTCGGAGAGGATGTGATGCAACCAGAACTCTCATATATCGCTTGTTGGAGTGTAAAGTGAATACAATCACTTCGGCAGTTTCCTATAAAAGTAAATATACACCTATCCTATAATCCAGTAATTCCACACCTCAGTATTTACTCAAAATAAATGAAACAAGTGTCCACAAAGAAGTTTTTACCAGAATGTTCATAATGCTCCAAATTGGAAGCAATTTGAATATCCATTAATAGGACAATGGGTAAGTACACAAATGTACTATGTTTTTACAATAGAGTACCACTCAGCAATAAAGAGATTAAACTTCTGATAAATGCAGTAAAACAGATGAATCTCAAAAATACTGTGTTATTCAGAAAAAATCAGACACAACATGGTACATAAAGCATAATCCCCCCTCCTGCTATTGGATTGTCTTTGTGTTTTTGTCAAGAGACAACCGGTGTATAATTGTGCATCTATTTCTGGACTCTATTGTGTCCTTTGATCTGTGTGTCTCTTCTTAAGCCAATAATACCACTCTGTCTTAATTACTATAGTTTTCTAGTAAGTCTTGAAATCGAGTAATGTGAGCTTCTGACCTTGTTCTTTTTAAGAGCATTCTGACTTTTCTAGGAGTTTCAGCAATGCATTTTTAACTACTCTAAGCTTCGTCACCTTTTGCTTAAAATTGAAATGACAATCACTATTTTGTAATAAATAAGTTATGCAGTGAATTTTAAATTACCTAGCACAGTAGGAGGTACCAATTGAATGTTGATTCCCACCCCTTCTTCTCCTCCTCCTTCCTTCCCTCTCCAAAATCCTAACAGACTTTTGTATGAGAAAAACAGTCTTTCCTTTTGTGGGTTTCATGGAGTTATATTTAAATCTAAGAAAAGAAGATAAGAGAACTAAAAAAGTAAAAGATGGCAATTTTACTATAAATTTTTGCTATTTAGAAGACCTTTATTATTAGAGGATTCCACAGCTCAGATCAACAATTTCTTATTTGGTCGATTTTGCGGCCAAATTTACAGCGGGCGCTCCCATCCATCTGCCTTCTCAAAAGTGTTGGCTAACTCCAAATGCCATCAAGAATTAGGTTCCGAAGCTGGTTGAGCATCAAACCCACCTAGAGATGGTTTCACAGACGTGTGTGGGCCTCACTTCAGCCCGCACGCCGGTAGTTTCCAGCCCGGGAGGAATCTGAGCAGCCCGGGTGTGGGGAACCGGGGCCCGGAGCTCCTGATGTTCGTGGTCAGGGCACGACGTGGGGCAAGCCGGCAGAGGCCCGCAGAGCAGACCGCAGGTGCCCTAAAGCAGGGGTAGACTCTGAACGTACTGTTACCCCTAAGACGCTGTTCCACTGCCCTAAATCGGCTTTGAAAACAGATGCAGGGCGCGCGGCCAGGCCCGGCGAGCGCGGGCGCAGTGGGCACACGGGGCGCGGACCGGCGGCCGTGGGGCAGCGGGGACACGGGCCCGCGCCTTCCGTTCGGGCCGCGCTCGGGGATGCGGCCCGCGGGGTCTCTGCCGGGGCCACCCCGGGGACATGCGGCCTGCCCCCGCCCCGAATTGGGAGACCCTCGTGGAGAAGACCCCACCGCCCCGGCCCTCTGATTCCCGAGAAGCTCGGGGACCCGGCTAGGACGCCCTGCGGGGAGCACTAAGGTCGCAGCAGGCGCCACCTCCTCTGCAGGCAGGTTCCAGAGAGGCCTCGTCCTCAGGCCGGAGACAGAGTCCTCACGGCGAAGGCCAGCGGTGATTCCGCTGACGCCGCCCCGGCAGGTTCAGTTTTAAAATGGGAAGAGGAAAGACCGTTTCTTTTCCTGGAAGGATGTGATGGTGTCGGGGAAAGGGCTTTGGAATAAGAGAGCTCTGTCGGGGCAGCGGATCATCCACTGGGACCATCTAGTCAGGAGCCGGGCTGCTTTCAAGTTCCTCCAGGGTGGGCTGGCTGCTGTTGTCTCACGCTGAGTGGGGGTCCTGGGGTCCTGGTGGGTTTTCTTGTGTCACCTGTCCACGCTCGGTGACCAGCATAACCGAGCGAGGGGGTCTCACGCCAGGCTGGAGCCCCCCCTCCAGTGGACTGCCCAGCCTGGATTCTCTGTGGGGTCAGATAACTGATGGATTTCTCTAGTAGAGAAACCACATACAGAATCAAACCTGTAGTTATCATCTGCATCTAATTAAATTTGTGAAAATCTCCTGTCGGGCTCCATGACCCATCTGGGTTTTACCGTAGCCAAGGAGGCCAGTAAAGTGAGCCATGGTAGGAATTACCAACCCTGCATCTCTCCGGTGTTTGATGAGATTACTAACCTCCCCAGTCTCCTACATGGATGTGGTATTGTCCACAGTTTACTTTGAGGAGGGGGCAGGTCCAAGGACCTCTATTTGGTCTTTTTCCCCCTATAACCTTCACTTCCCGGTTCAGGAGACCAAAGTGGGAATTCCAGCAGTTGCTAAATATATCTATTCCTGTTATACAATCTACAACCAGGGAAATAAGCACAGGATTGGTCTGTGGTCCCAGTGAACAAACTAAAATGTGAGCCAAGGCTTCTTCTATCCCCAGACCTCCAAAAGCCCCCACTCCAACAGGTGGGCCACACAGCATTTCTGATCTTTGGGAATCAGCATATGTTCAAATCTAGTGTATAAAAGTCCCCAGAAAATGCAGTATTTCCCTTTTTCTAGAGTACAGTCGCACTGGTAAATGTCTGCCACTTTGGGGAGAAGAAGCTTGGTGCACATCTCAGACTACAATGCAGGTCATTCCCCAAAGGACTTCAGTCTCTCCCTCAGTCTAGGGGCTCAGAGTCCAGCACCTGATTAGAGCTGGTACCTAGAGAGAAGACCACGACTCCTCACTGTAGCAACTACTATGTCTGGATTTTTTTTCCTTGAAGGCTGCCCAACAGTTTCATTTCTAGGCACACCTGATCATCATCCATCACCACGTATTGCTGTGGGTCACATTCTCTAGTTACCATTCTGTCCCTGTGGCTTACTGTGGGAATTGCACATACTTTGTCTCTGATGGTTGAGCCTTCTGCTCCTCCACCCATCACCATCCCCTACCATCATCTCCTGCAATGAAGAACAGCCCCCACAGAGCTTGTCAAGGATGCTGGCACCTCCCGTAACAATGTGTTTTAGAATGCTTTGACGAAGGCAGTGAACTCCTGTCCCTCAAGCGTGATTCTGGATGGCTGAGCAGATTGCGTATCATAGATCCATGCCAACATTCCCAGTTCCTGATGCCGCCTCACTCCTTCCTGCCTTTCTCAACAGTGTACCAAGGACACACCAGCATTTTGACCATTTGGACCTAATGTAGGGTCCAGAACATCAACACCACTTGCAGGTGGTCAAGGAAATACTTTAAATCCCAAATCCTTAGTGAGGACATTCATGTCAAGGAATTCAGTCCAATCAAGACCTTTATCTTATCCTTTTGGTCCACCACTCTTAGAACTCATTCCCACCCACGCTGCCCAGGATTTGCCAGTACAGATTGCAAAGGTCGTGTAAGCTTTCAGTGTAGTCTATCTCCTCCAGGAAGTCCTTGGACCTTCCTTTTCTGGCTATTTTTAAATCTACATGTAAGTGTACCTGTATTATGGGCTCATATCTATACAGATTAGCAAAGCCAAATGATTCTTTCACTGTACAGAGAACCTTATCCCTGAGTGAATCTGGAGGGATGAGCAGAAGTTATACAGCAAGCTAATGACGGATTGCAAAAAAAGCAAGAAAAATATTTTGGGGGTGATAGATGTATGTACAGTACCTTAATTACTGTGATGGATTTAGGGGTGTGCATATCTCAAGACTCATGAAATTGTACACTTTAAGTCTATGGAGTTTTCTTTTTTTTTAAAATTTTTTGTTTATTGCAGTAACATTGGTTTATAACATTGTAAAAATTTCAGGTGTACATCATTATACTTCTATTTCT
>JABWHU010001760.1:1938103-1950061 GCA_014189135.1 Dicerorhinus sumatrensis harrissoni | reverse complement strand
ATTCCATATATAAGTGAGGTCATACAATATTTGTCTTTCTCTGTCTAACCTATTTCACTTAGCATAATGCCCTCAAGGTCTATCCATGTTGTCACAGATGGCAAGATTTCCTTCTTTTTATGGCTGAATAATATTCCATCATGTATATATATATATCATATATATATGATATATATGATATATATATATATCACATTATGTCACATTTTCTCTCACATTTTCTCATCCATTGATGGATGGACATTTAATTTGTTTCCATATTTTGGCTATTGTAAATAATGTTGTGGATACAGATATCTTTTTGAGTTAGTGTTTTCATTTTCTTTGGATAGATACCCAGAAGTGGAATTGCCAGATCATATGGTAGTTCTATTTTTAATTTTTTGAGGAACCTCTATACTGTTTTCCACAGTTGCTGCACCAGTTTATATTCCCACCAGCATTGCACAAGTGTTCCCTCTTCTCCACATCCTCACCAACACTTGTTATTTCTTGCCTTTTTGATAACAACCATTCTAACAGGTGTGAGGTGATATCTCATTGTGTTTTTTTGTGTGTGTGTGAGGAGATCAGCCCTGAGCTAACATCTGCCAATCCTCCTCTCTTTTTTTTTTTGCTGAGGAAGACTGGCCCTGGGCTAACATCCGTGCCCATCTTCCTCTACTTCATATGGGACGCCACCACAGCATGGCTTGGCAAGTGGTGCGTCTGTGCACGCCCGGGATCCGAACCGGCGAACCCCGGGGCTGCTGCAGCGGAGCGCGTGCACTTAACCACTTGCGCCACCAGGGCGGTCCCTCATTGTGGTTTTGATTTGCATTTCCACGATGATTAGTGATGTTGAGCACATTTTCATGTACCTGTTGGCCACCTGTATGTCTTCTTTGGAAAAATATCTATTTAGATACTCTGCCCATTTTTTAATTGGGTTGTTTGGTTTTTTGCTCTTGAGTTGCATGAGTTCTTTGTATATTTTGAGTATTAACCTCTTATCAGATATATGATTTGCAAATATTTTCTCCCATTCGGTACAGTCTCTTTTCATTTTGTTGAGGGTTCCTTTGCTGTGCAGAGCTTTTTAGTTTATTTTTGCATTGGTTGCCTTTGCTTTTGGTGTTAAATTCAAAAAAGCTGTGCGAACACTGATGTCAAGGGGTTTACTGCCTATGTTTTCTTCTAGGATTTTTATGGTTTCAGGTCTTACACTCAAGTCTTTAATCCATTTTCAGTTAGTTTTTATGTATGATATAAGATAGGGGTACAATTTTGTTCTTTTGCTTGTGGCTGTCCAGTTTGCCCAGCACCATCTATTGAAGAGACTTTCCTTTCTCCATTGTATGTTCTTGGTTCCTTTATTGTAAATGAGTTGACCATGTATGTGTGGGTTTAAAGCTGGGCTTTCTATTCCATTTCATTGATGTATGTGTCTATTTTTATGCCAATACCATACTGTTTTGATTACTATAGCTTTGTAAGATAGTTTGAAATGAGGAAGCGTGATTCCTCCTTTCTCAAGATTGCTTCAGCTATTCAAGGACTTTTTTAGTTCCATACAAATTTTAGGATTGTTTTTCTATTTCTGTGGAAAATGCCATTAGAATTTTGATAGGGATTGCATCGAATCTGTGGATTGCTTTGGGTGGTATGGACATTTTGACAATATTAGTTCTTCCAAACCATGAGCATCTTTCCATTTATTTGTGTCTTCTTCAATTCTTTTAAAAAATGCCTTATAGCTTTCAGTGTACAGGTCTTTCACTTCCTTGGTTAAATTTATTCCTAGGTATTTTATTTTTTTTGATGCAGTGTAAATGAGATTATTTTCTTAATTTCTCTTTCAGATAGTTTGTTATTACTATATGGAAACACAACAGATTTTTGTATGTTGATTTTGAATCCTGAAACTTTCCTGAATTTGTTTATTAGTTTTAACAGTTTTTGGTGGAGTCTTTAGGGTTTTCTATATATAATATCATATCATCTGCAGATGATGACATTTTTACTTCTTCCTTTCTGATTGGGATGCCTTTTATTTTTTTCTTGCCTAGTTGCTTTCTCTAAGACTTTCAATATTATGCTGAATAAAAGTGGCAAGAGCGGGCATTATTGTCTTGTGTTTGATCTTAGAGGAAAAACTTTCAGCTTTTTACTGTTGAGTATGATGTTAGCTGTGGGCTTGTCATATGTGGCCTTTATTATGTTGAATTATGTTTCCTGTATACACACTTTATTGAGAGGTTTTTTCATAAATGGGTGTTGGATTTTGTCAAATACTTTTTGTACATATATTGAGATGGTCATATGATTTTTATCCTTCCTTTTGTTAATGTGGTGTCTCATGATGATTGATTTGCAGATGTTGAACCATCCTTGCATCCCTGCAATAAATCCCACTTGATCATGGTGTATGACATTTTCCATGTATTGTTGAATTTGGTTTGCTAATATTTTGTTGAGGATTTTTGCATCCATGTTCACCAGGGTCCTTCTTGACATTCTTAGACTCCAAATTTAAAGTGTTATCGCAATTGAAAATTACAGATAATGCAAGAATATGAATAAGGTAGAAGTCTTTAGAAGTAATTTACAATAAGACATGACAAGTGAAAGGAAGAAGGATTCTAATGAACTTACTTTTCATAAGAATTTTAGCTCTTCAGAGGAATTCTCATTCAACTAAATTTAAAAGGCAAGCTTTAGGTTAAAATTAAAAACTTTTTGGCAATGTATTTCCATGGGGTAACTGAAACTCATATAATTTATGTCCAAGATATTAAGGAATAATAAGCATCCATTAAAATTATGTTTTCTAAAACATTTAATGACATGGATAAGTATTCCTATTAAATGAAAAAGTAACTGGGAATATAGGATGATCCCATCTAATTTAGATGAAAGTATGCACATATATTGAGTGATAGTTTTCAAATCTTCTGAACTGTTTTATTGTTAATATAATCAAAGGGTTCCATAAATATGCTGTGTTGTGGTATACTATTTTCATTAAACCAGATACACAGAGCTGTGATGTAGACCAGTTATCCCCACACTTTCCCACCCCACCCCCTGCGGGTCCTGGGAGGCAGCAACCTTGTCTCTCTTTTCTCTCCCAGAACCCAGGGCCTGACTCAGGTGCCCTGAATACTGACTGCACTTGGGGAGAGGACTATTTTTTCACAGTGTGAAGTGACAAGACAATGACGTTCACCACCCAAAACATTGAATCTTACAGAATTTATTTTGCTCTAACAGCAATCCTGTGAAGATGTCTCAGTCTAAATGTGGCTTATTTTGCTGACAGAACCAGGGAGCCCTGCCTCACTCCTGCCATTTCTCACGTGGCCGCCAGAGGGCAGTGTGTGTGTGGCTGCTCCTGACAATGACATGGCCCCACGTCGTGTTTTACTTTACGAGTTAATCTTCTCCAGAATATGTTTTATAACCTTAGAAGATTTCTTTAAGAATTATTTGCTTTTCTTCTAATGAAAATTCCCTACAACTAACAACTATTGGTAATGCACTGTCTGGAAGATGTTCCTCATTACACATGCAGACGTAAAATTCTGAATGACGGAATGAAGGCGGACCGTTACCTAAAATAATATTTAAAAAATTAACCCAAAATGGATCAAAGACCTCAATTTAAAAGCTAAAACTGTAAAACTCATACAAGAAAATGTAAGAGCAAATCTTCATAACCTTGGATTTGGCATCTGTTTCTCAAGGATGACATAAAAATCAACAAAAGAAAAAACAGACACATTGGATAAGTGGTCACCAACACGACTGCCTTTCCCTGTGGCTCTTACTGCTCTCCAGGCACCAGGCAAGAAGTGCAGAAGTCATTTCTCAAGTAATTCTCTCGACAACACATTAAACAGCTCCATTTCCTTTCTCCATTTTAGAGAGGAGGTCACTGAGGGTCAGAGCCTTGCCTGGGGTCACCCAGCTGGAAGGAGGGTGAGCGGGGACTAAAACTGCAGTCTCTGTCTTTGAGCACCGTGCCCCACCCCCACTGCTCCTCCCTGGAACTCAGGGGTCCAGACTTCCTCCGGATCTCATCCCCTAGGCTTGGAGACCTCACTGAGCTCAGAGGGCGGTGTCACCCCATATGACCGGGGCTTGGCATGTTGGCTGGGATGGCCGGCCCTGGGCGCTATGGGATCTCCCTGTACCAAGACCAGCCAATCCCTGGGCAGGGAGAAGTTTCTCTCTGGGCACCAGGAACAAAGGTTCATTTAACTTTGGAGGTGAGAGGTCGCTCCTGTATCATCATCTGAATGCAGTGTCTCTGTCAACTGGGCCCCACATGGGTTTTCAAGCACTGGATTCAAACACTGCCTCTGCCTCTCTGTAGGGCATCATTTTTAGCTCCTGTGCCTACGTGCAGCCTGATTCACTAGGTGCCCCGTGTGAGTCTCCTCCTCCCACTGACACTAATCTCTCACAGGATGGGGTTCAGCTGCTCCTGAGCCCTCACTGAGTCCCCTGAGCGCCAGCTGAGCACCCAGTGTTGAGGTTCTACCAGATTAGTGAGCAGGATGCCCCCCCACACTGCCCGTTCTGGGTCCCAGGAAGGGGGCGGAGCAGGGCTGGGATGGGGAGGGGACGGGCGTGGATTCTCCTAGGGGCTGACTCTGTCCTCCAGCCCATCCCCCGCTCTCCCACAGCACCCAAAGCCCCGTGCACAGCTCTCTAGGACAGCTTGCTTCTTTTCTAGGAGAAGCCTCAGAGCTCTGCCCTCCCGCAGGAATCACAGGATGTGTGGGATGCCGGGTTCTGCCAGCACCCCCGATTCACAGGCCCCCACTCCCCTCACAGCTCTGTGGAGAGAGCAGACCCTCCTTCTTGATCAAAGCCCACTCACTTTTTCAGTTGGTCCAGGGGTCCGCCATCCACATCAGATTATTCTGATGATTATTCTGAGGATGCATCCATGTCTAGAGGAGGCCAGGAGGGCATCACGTGGCCTGTACTGGGGACAGTACCTGCCTGTGACATCTAGGGTGACTGTCTGACTCCCGACTAGGAGGGAGCCCTAGAGGGCAGGGGTGTTGTCTGCGCTGTGCACTGATTATGGTCCGTGCCTAGAAAAGTGCCTGCACCTAGTGGGGCTTCCTACGGATTTAATGAATGAAGGGGCTCCAACCAGCCCCATCGCAGATGTCTGAGTGGGCCGGGGGGGCCCTACTCACCCCCAGGGATCCCTGCTCTGGCTTTACCCAGGACAGGGCCCCCCTAGTTGGAATCTCAAATCTCATTGTCAAGCGGGAAAACAGCTCAGCCCAAGGCCATGGGGACAGTGAGTGATGAGGCAGAGGCTTCGTCAGGGGGAAGAGGAAAATGGTCATTTAGCACAGCCACAGCCCCTCCGCAGACCTGTCCACAGGGCCAGGCACCCGGAAAGCACTTTCCATGAGGACCCCACTAGTCCCTGCAATAACCCTGTGAGATTGATCCTCTATTCACCTAGAAATTCCTAGAAAGACACAAACTACTGAAATTGAGTCAAGAAGAAACAGAAAACTTGAATTGATATATAACAAGTAAAGAGATTGAATCAGCAATGAAAAAACTTCCCACAAAGAAAATCCCAGGACCAGATGACTTAACTCATGAATTCCTTCAAATGTTTAAAAAAGAATCAATACCAATCCTTCACAAACTCTTTCAAAAAATAGAAGGGGGAACATTTCCTGACTTATTCTATGAGGCCACTATTTCCCTAATACCAAAACCAGACAAAGACATGACCAAAAAGATAACTATAGACAAATATATTTTATTAATATAGATGCAAAAAATTTCAACAAAATAACATGGCACAATATAAAAATTATTATATGCCATGATCAAGTGGGATTTATCCCAAGAATGCAAGATTTGTTCAACATACAAAAACTAGTCATGTAATACACCATATTGATAAAATAAAGGATAAAACCACATGATCGTCTCAGTAAATGCACAAAAAGCATTTGACAAAATTCAACAGCCTTCACAATAAAAACACTCCACAAACTAGGAATAGGAGGGAATTTTCATAATCTGATAGAGGAGATCTATGAAAAACCCATTTCTCACATCATACTTAATGGTGACCTTGAAAGCTTTCACTCTAAAATCAGGAAAAAGACAAAGATGTTTTGTTCTTGACACTTCTATTTAACATTGCACTGAAGGTTTTAGCCAATTGCACTGAAGGGCAATTAGACAAGAAAAAGAAATAAAAGGCATCCAGATTTTAGAAGAAGTGAAACAATGCATTTGCAGATGACATAATTTTACGTATAGAAAACAAAGAATTCACAAAAAACTATTACAACTAATAAATGAGTTCACGGGATACAAGAGAAATATACAAAAATCAGTTGTATTTCTATACACTAGCAATAAACAATCTGAAAATCAAATTAAGAAAACAATCTCGTTTACAATAGAATCAAAAAGAATAAAACACTTAGGAATAAATTTAACTAAAGAAGTGTAACACTTGTACAACAAAAACCTACAAAACATTACAGAAGGAAATTAAAAAAGACCTAAATAAATGGAAAGACATTCATGGATTGGAAAACTCCTAAATTTATCTTCAGATTCACTGAAATCCCTATCAAAACTCTTTTTTTAAGATAATTTTATTTATTTATTTTTTCTCCCAAAGCCCCAGTAGATAGTTGTATGTCATAGCTGCACATCCTTCTAGTTGCTGTATATGGGACACGGCCTCAGCATGGCGGAAGAAGCAGTGCGTCGGTGCGCGCCCGGGATCCGAACCCGAGGCCGCCAGCAGCGGAGCACGCGCGCTTAGCCGCTAAGCCACTGGGCCGGCCCCCTATCAAAATTCTAACTGCATTTTTTTTTTTGGCAAAAATGGACAAGCTGATTCTAAAATGCGTATGGAAATGCAAAGGGCCCAGAATGGTCAAAAACAATCTTGAAAGTGAAGAACAAAGCTGGAAGGCTCACATTTCCCAATTTCAAAACTTATTACAAAGCTACATTAGTGTGGTACTGGCATAAGGATAGACATATAGATCAGTGAAATAGAATTGAGAGTCCAGAAACAAACCCATACATGTGTAATCAATTTATTTTAAACAAAAGTGCCAAGACCATTCAATGGGGAAAGAAACTGAATTCAACAAATGATGCCAGGACAAATGGATATCCACATGCAAAAGATTAAAGTTGAATCCTTACCTCACACTATATACAAAAAATTAACTTAAAATTGATAAGAAACTTAAATATAAGACCTAAAACGAGGAAGCTCTCAGATGAAAAAATTGATGTAAATCATGATCTTGGATTAGGCAATGATTTTTTAGATAGGACACTAAAAGCACAAACAACCAAAGAAAAATAGATAAATTGAACTTCATCAAAATTTAAAAATCTTTCTGTTTCAAAGAACACTACCAAGTAAGTGAAAAGACAATTCAAAGAATGGAAAAAATATTTGGAAATTACATATGTCATAAAAGTCTAGTGTTCAGAATATGTAAAGAACTCTTACAACTCAACAATAAAAAGACAACTGAATTTAAAATAAGCAAAGGGTCTGAATAGACATTTCTCCAAAGAAGACACACAAATTGCCAATTTGTATGAAACAATACCCAACATCATTAGTCATTAGGGAAATGCAGACCAAACCAAAATGAAATATCACATCATACCATTAGGATGGCTAATAAGAAAAAATGGAAAACAACAAATGTTAATGATGATGTGGAGACATTGGAATCCTCCTACATTGCTGGTGGGAATGTAAATTGGTGGAGCCATTGTGGAAAACAGCTTGGCAGTTCCTCAAAAAGTTAAACGTGGAATTACCATATAACCCTGCAATCTCCTTCCTAGTTATATACCCAAGAGAACTGAAAACAGGTACTCAAAGAAATAATTGAACATGAGTGTTCGTAGTAGCATTATTCATAAGAGACAAAATGTGGAAATTATCCAAATGTCCATCAACTGATGAAGAGATAAAGAAAATATGATATATCTAAACCATGGAATGTTATTTGGCAATGAAAAGAAATGAAATATTGATACATGCTACGATGTGGATGACTTGTGAAAACACTGCAATAAGTAAAACAAGCTAGACTCAAAAGGCCACATATAGTATGATTCCATTTATATAAAATGTCCAGAATAGGCAAATCCATAAAAATAAAAAGTAAATTAAGGGTTGCTAGGGACCGGGTTGGGGAGAATGGGAAGTGACTGCTAATGGGTTCAGGGTTTTATTTTGAAATGATGAAAATGTTCCGGAATTAGATAGTGGTGATGGTTACACAATATCTTGTGAATGTACTAAAAACCATTGAGTTGCACAAGGAATTTTGTGAGTTTTGTGGTTTTTGAATTATATCTCAATTTTTAAAAGAGTATATATTCTCTAAACTAATATAGAGATAAAATGAAAATATATTTAACTGATTCAAGATAAACAAGAAAGGAGCAAAAAAGGAACATAGACTAGCAGGACAAATAACACATAGTTGATATGTTAAATTTTAGCTCAAAATATTAATAAATACATTAAATTAAAATGGGCTAAATGCTTGTGTGAGAAGAAAAATTTTCAAGCTGCATTAAAAATTTATAGACATAGATACACATACCACGCTGTTTACAAAAATAATCTAAATCTGAAAAGTTGAAATTAAAAAGGTAGATAATACATACTGCACAAATACTAACGGAACAACAACTGGTGTAGTCATATTAACTTCAAAATATCTGTTAAAGCAAAAAGAATGTGAGGAAAAAAGTTACTTCCTAATGACAGCAGACTGAGTTCTACTGAAAGATAAAACAATTCCAAATTTGTGTGCACCTAATTACTTATCCTCAAAATATTTAAAAATTGACAGCTCTACTAGAGAAAATAGCCAAGTGCAAAAATTGTAAGGAGAGATTTTGGCACAACTCAGTGATTGATGGAATCTGACCCTCTTGTTCCTTCAATGAGGATGAAGTATGAACAGTCATGTAACTGGTTTTCAGTGGTTTCATTTTTGCAGATTCCAAGCATGGCAGGCAGCTTCTAAACTGGCTCCCAGTGATCCCCACCTCCCAGTCTTCACATTCTTGTGTAACTCCCTCCCTTTTAGTATGGGCTGGACCCAGTGACTTATTCCTAACAAATAGAACACAGCAAAAGTGTGATGCCACTTCTGAAATCAGTCTATGAAATACTGTGACATCTGTCTTGCACACATGTGTTCTCTTTCTGCCTCCTCTTGCTTTCTCACTCTGGGGAAGCCAGCTGCCATGTTGTGAGGTGCTCTCAACAGAGGTCCATAAGCCAAGGAACTGAGAGCGATTTCCAACAACAGCCATGAGGAGCTGAGGCTCTCAGTCTAGCAACCCACGAGGAGCTAAATCCTGCCAATGAACATGAGTGAGCTTAAAATAGAATCCATCCCCAGTCGAGCCGTGAGATGACCGCAGCTGGTCAGCACCTTAACTGCAGCCTGTGGGAGGCCCCTGCCCAGAGGACCCAGCTAAGCCATGCCTGGATTTTTGTCCTAGAAAAATGTATTGGATAATAAATGCTTGTATTTTACACCACTCAATTTTGGGGTAATTTGTTATGCAACAGTAGATAATACACCTAGGATGGTCAGTCTCCTAGCTTACTGTTGTATTTGAGATATATATATATATATATATATATTTGGACTTTTTCATTCTCTGAAAATGAGCAACTCAGAACCACACTTGATTTTGTTTTGAAGCATAAATGAATGTGAAATGTGTTGCTTCCTAGGGAGTGACATCAGCATCGTGGCAGCGTAAGTTGTCCCCCCTCCCCCTTTTCTAACAACTAATTAGACATATACACAAACAAAAGTGCCTCAGCACCCTACACCAAGGGACTCAGGAGGAATCTTGCCTGCCTGTGCATCCAAAAATAAACAAATAAGACCTTGGTGGGTGCTGTGGATGCAAGGAGTCAGAGAACCCACTGCTCCACCACACATGACAGTCAGTGAAAGAAAACCTGGAGCGTTCTGACCTGCACAGATACCCACAAGCAAGAGATTTTGAAGTCTAGCCTTCCTGAAGGGAGATTCTAACCTGCCATTAGAGTGGGATAGAGACAGGCTGGGACAGAGGAGAGGGAGGAAATATGACAGAGCTACCCCCTCCACAGGACAACACCACATGGGGCTGAGTTGTCAGGCGGCAGCAGTGGCAACCTCTCCTATGAAGGAGGTAGAAAGTGGTCAGTACCTGCTTGGCTATCTAGTTGTGTGTGTCGTAGCTGGAGAAACCTGTTTCTCTCCAGCAGCACCCTGGTTTCTGAGGAAGGATCTTCATGACTGGGAGGAGGGAGGAGAAAGGGAAGGAAGCATATAAGTATCAAAAGGCATTAAAGGAACATAGTTCCTGATCTCTGCTTCAGTACTTCAGCATGAAGTCTACCCACAAGCCTCTGGGATTACCTAACTCGAGAACCCCCACACACATACAGACACTGGGCCTGCGGGGACCCTGAAAGCACCAAGTGCTCAACCCACACCTCCCCCCTACTCTCTGCTGGCTCCTTGTGCACAATCCCCAGTGCATCCATGAGAGCAGAATCCAGTAGACAAAGCTTGCTCAGAAAATAGGCCACAGTCAATTGGCAAGGGAGAAATCACAAACTTGAGTTATATCGCCACCTTCTGGAATACAAAGAAAAGTTTTCTAATAGCCAGCTTGGTGAATTGTAACCAAAGTAAACATAAATCCTTAACTAAGGAGGGTGTCTGCTACTTCAAACATTAGTGCAGAGGTGCGTATATTCAAATGCTATAGAAACTCAAGGAAATATGATATCACAAAAGTAAAATGATAATTTTCCAGCAACTGAACAAAATGGCATGGAATATTGCAATCTAACTGATACAGAATTCAAAATAGTTGTTATGAAGAAATTCAATGAGGCAGACATCATTATTATCGCAGTGTGAGAAGATCCCTTCATCTCTCCTTTTCTATCTACAGTGAGAAAACATCTATAATCCAACAAAAGCTACATTGCCCAACACACCAGGATGCTGGGGACATCCACACATCAGTACATAGGAAGGTGGGTGGATTGGAGCACATGGAGGAGGCAAAACAAGGGAAGAGCAGAGGCAGAGCCCAGGACCCTGGACTCCCAGCCATGGCAGCTAAGCCATCTGCCCCCAGCCGCAGGGAACTTGGTGGGCAGCAGTGAAGGCATGCATGACTCTGGCCAGCTAGCCATGGTGGCACCTGTGGCCACAAGGTAACAGACAACAGCTGAGGTGGTGACTCATGAACTGGCTCCCTCCCCCGCCTCCCCTCCCACAAGGTAGCGGAGCTTCCAACCCAGGTGATCTGGGACATGGCAGAGGCGTCAGCCATCCCTGAGCCTCTAGCAGTGAAGCCAGTAACTGCAATGACACCAGCAACAGCAAGACATCAGTGACCCCCACAAGTGTAGGTGTTGACAACGAGAGTACCAGTGACACTCCAAATAGAGGCAATGGAGGGTGGAATGTGCAGATCCTGAAATAGAGCCAGAGGCAGCACAGGTAAGAGAAACCAAAAACTAGCACAATAGTGCCACCTACTGAAAAACAAAAGCAAGGCTTCTAATCTCCAAGCAGGTGAAAATTTTTAATCAAAATAAAGCTATACCTAACATAAAAAATGTGACTCCTACAAACCCGCCAGCAGAGCAATAACTCAGCAAGCACCACAAAAAGCCATGGTAACATGGGATCAAAAAAGAAAATAATGGGGCTGGCCCTGTGGCGCAAACGGTTAAGTGCACGTGCTCTGCTGTGGCAGCCTGGGGTTCGCCGGTTCACATCCCGGGCATGCACCGATGCACTGCTTGGCAAGCCATGCTGTGGCAGTGTCCCATATAAAGTGGAGGAAGATGGGCACGGATGTTAGCCCAGGGCCAGTCTTCCTCAGCAA
>JABWHU010001760.1:1916892-1937708 GCA_014189135.1 Dicerorhinus sumatrensis harrissoni | reverse complement strand
AAAAAAAAAAAACAAAAAAAAGAATTCAAAACAGCTGTCATGAAGAAACTCAATGAGCTACAAGAAAACTTAGAAAGGCAGTTCAATGAGCTCAAAAATAAAATCAATGAACAGAAGGAATACTCCATCAAAGAGATTCAAATTCTAAAAAAGAATTAATCAGAAATTCTGGAGCTGAAAGCTAGAAAACATTGCAAATAGAGTGGATCATGTGGAGTTATGATTAGAATTAGTGAGCTCAAAGATAGAAACCTAGAAATGATGCAGGTAGAAGAGGAGAGAGAGCTAAGACTTAAAAAAATGTAGAAATTCTTTGAGAACTATATGTCTCCATTAGAAAGAGCAACATAAGGATAATGGCTATCTCAGAAAGAGAAGAGAAAGATAAGGGAGTAGAGAGCTTATTTAAAAAGATAACAGCTGAGAATTGCCAAACCTGGGGAAGGAACTGGATATACGAATCCATTAAGCTAATAGAACTCCCAATTATCTCAATGCAAAAAGACCCTCTCCAAGACGCATGATAATAAAACTGTCAAAAATCAATGATGGGGGCCGGCCCAGTGGTGTAGTGGTTAAGTGCATGCACTCGCTGCGGCGGCCTGGGGTTTGGATCCCGAGTGCGCACAGACCCACCGCTTGTCAAGCCATACTGTGGTGGCATCCCATATAAAGTGGAGGAAGATGGGCTGGGATGTTAGCCCAGGGCCAGTCTTCCTCAGCAAAAAGAGGAGGATTGGTGACAGATGTTAGCTCAGCGCTAATCTTCCTCACACACACACAAAAAATCAAGGGCAAAGAATATTAAAGGCAGCCAGTGGGGGGGAAAGTCAATAACCTACAAGGGAACCCCTATTAGGCTATCAGCAGATTTCTCAACAGAAACACTATAGGCCAGGAGATAGTGGAACAATATATTATAAACATTGAAAGATAAAAACTGTCAGCCAAGAATACTCTATCCAGCAAAGTTATCTTTCAGATATGAAGGAGAAATAAAGACTTTCTCAGACAAAAAAAGCTGAGGAAGTTCACTGCCTCTAGACCTGCCTTACAAGATATGTTGAAAGGAGCCATCCTACCTGAAACAAAAAGGCAAAAGTATACAAAGCTTTGAGCAAAGTGATAAATAGACAGAATCAGAAAATTGCAACTCTATATCACAATAGGTTAGTAAACATTTAATTATAACATAAAGGATAAAAGGAAAGGAAGCATTAAAAATAACTATAACTACTTCAATTTGGTAATAAACTCACAATACAAAAAAGGATAATTTGTGACAACAAAAACATAGTAAGGGAAGAGGAAAAGGATGGAATCTGCACAACAAATGAAGATACTATTCTATCAGCAGAAAAAGGACTATCTTACCTATGAGACCTTTTATACAAACCTCATGGTAACTACAAAACAAAAATTTAGAGCAGAGACATGAAACAAAAAAAGAGGAAACTGAGAAACACATCACAGAAAACCACCAAACTGAAATGGCAGGAAAAAGAAACAATGGAAATATAGAGCAATGAGAAAACAGAAGATAAAATGGCAGTATTAAGTCCTCATATATCAATAATCACCCTAAATGTAAATAGATTAAATTCACCAATCAAAAGACACAGAGTGGCTGGATGGATTAAAAAACAAGACCCAACAATATGCTGCCTCTAGGAGACCCACCTCAGCTCTAAAGACAAACATAGGCTCAAAGTGAAGGGATAGAAGATGATATTCCAAGAAAATGCCAACCAGAAGAAGCAGATGTAGCCATACTTACAGCAGATAAAATAGACTTCAAGGCATAAAAGATAACAAAAGACAAAGATGGACATTTTATAATGATAAAGGGGATAATCCACCAAGAAGATACAACATTTATTAATAGATATGCACCTAACATAGGAGCACCAAAGTATATAAAGCAACTATTTACAGAACTAAAGGTGAAAATTGACAGAAATATGATAATAATAGGGGATTTAATAGCCCACTTACATCAGAGGATAGATCATTCAGACAGAAAGTCAACAAGTAAACACTGGCCTTAAATGACACATTAGGCCAGATGGACTTAATAGATATATATAGAACATTCCATCCAAAAGCAGCAGAATACACATTCTTCTCAAGTGCACATGGAACATTCTTAAAGATAGGCCATATGTTGGGAAACAAAACAAGACTCAATAAATTTAAGAGAATTAAAATAATATCAAGTATCTTTTCTGATCACAATGGTATGAAACTAGAAATCAACTACAAGAAAAAAGCTGGAAAAATCTCAAATATGTGGAGATTAAACAACATGCTACTAAATAACTATTGGATCAATGAAGAAATCAAAAGAGAAATAGAAAAATACCTAGAGGGCTGGCCCCATGGCTTAGCAGTTAAGTGCGCACGCTCCGCTACTGGCGGCCCAGGTTCGGATCCCAGGCGTGCACCGACGCACCGCTTCTCTGGCCGTGCTGAGGCCGTGTCCCACATACAGCAACTAGAAGGATGTACAACTACGACATACAACTATCTACTGGGATTTGGGGGCGGGGAAGGAGGAGGATTGGCAATATATGTTAGCTCAGAGCTGGTCTTCCTCAGCAAAACGAGGAGGATTAGCATGGATGTTAGCTCAGGGCTGATCTTCCTCACAAAAAAGAAAAGAAAAGAAAAGAAAAATACCTAGAGACAAATGAAAATGAAGATACAACATACCAAAATATATGAGATGCAGCAAGAGCAGTACTAAGAGGCAAGTTTATGGCATATAGGCTTACCTAAAAAAAAACCAAGAAAAATCGCAAATAATCTAAAACTACACCTAAAGGAACTAGAAAAAGAAGAACAAATGAAGCCCAAAGTCAGTAGGAGAAAATAAATAATAAAAATCAGAGTGGAAATAAATGAAATAGAAACTAAAAAACAATAGAAAAGATCAATGAAACTAAGAGCTGGTTCTTTGAAAAAATAAAATTGACAAACCTACAGCTAGACTCACTAAGAACAAAGAGAGAAGGCTCAAATAAAATCAGAAAGGGAAGAAGGGAAATTACAATGAATACCACAGAAACACAAAGGATTATAACAGAATGCTATGAAAAGCTATACACCAACAAATTGGATAACCTAGAAGAAATAGATAAATTCTTAGATTCATACAACTTTCCAAAACTGAATCAAGAAGAAATAGAGAATCTGAATAGACTGATCACTAGTAAGGAGATTGAAACAGTAATCAAAAACCTCCCAAAAAACAAAAGTCCAGGACTAGCTGGCTTCTCTGGTGAATTCTACCAAACATTTAAAGAAGATGTAATACCTATCCTTCTCAAACTCTTCCAAAAATTTGAAGAGGATGGGATACTTCCTAACTCATTTTATGAGACTAAAATTACTCTGATACCAAAACCAGACAAGAACAACACAAAAAAAGAAAATTACAGGCCAACATTGCTGATGAACATAGATGCAAAAATCCTCAACAAAATATTAGCATATCAAATACAACAGTACATTAAAAGGATCCTATACTACAATCAAGTGAGATCTATTCCAGGGATGCAGGGATGGCTCGACATCTGCAAATCAATCAACATGATACACCACATTAACAAAAGGAAGAATAAGAATCACATGATCATCTCAATAGAGGTAGAGAAAGCATTTGACAAGATTCAGCATCCTTTTATGATAAAAATTCTCAATAAAATGGGCATAGAAGGAAAATATCTCAACATAATAAAGGCATATGTGACAAACACACAGCTAACATCATACTCACTGGAGAAAAATTGAAATCTATCCCTCAAAAAGAGGAACAAGACAAGGATGCCCACTCTAACCACTCTATTCAACCTAGTATTGGAAGTCCTAGCCAGAGCAATTAGGAAAGTAAAAGAAATAAAAGATATCCAATTTGGAAAGGAAGAAGTAAAACTGCCACTATTGATGAATAACATGATTTTACGTGTAGAAAACCCTGAGGAATACACCAAGAAACTGTTAGAAATAATAAACAAATACAGTAAAGATGCAGGGTACAAAATCAACATAGGAAAATCAGTTGCATTTCTATACACCAACTATGAACTAGCAGAAAGAGAAATCAAGAATACAATTCCATTTATAGTTACAACAGAAAGAATAAAATACCTATGAATAAATTTAACCAAGGAGGTGTAAGACCTGTATGCTGAAAACTACAAGACATTGGTGAAAGAAACTGAAGAAGACACAAATAGATGAAAAGATATTCCATGCTCATGGTTTGGAAGAATAAACATAGTCAAAATGTCCGTATTACCTAAAGCAATCTACAGATTCAGTGCAATCTCAATCAGAATCCCAATGATATTTTTCACGGAAATAGAACAAAGAATCTTAAAATTTATATGAAACAACAAAAGACCACAAATAACCAAAGAAATCCTGAGGAAAAAGAACAATGCTGGAGGCATCATGGTCCCCGACTTCAAAATATACTACAAAGGTATAGTAATCAAAATAGCATGGTACTGGCATAAAAACAGACACACAGAACAATGGAACATAACGGGAGCCCAGAAATAAAACTACACATCTATAGACAGCTAATCTTTGACAAAGGAGGAGGAACATACAAAGGAGAAAGGAAATTTTATTCAATAAATGGTGTTGAGAAAACTGGACAGCCACATACAAAAGAATGAAAGTAGACCATTATCTTACACCATACACAAAAATTAACTCAAAAGGGATTAAGGACTTGAATGTAAGACCTGAAACCCTAAAAATCCTAGAAGAAAACATGAGCAGTATGCTCTTTGACATCAGACTTAATATCTTTTTGGATATGTCTCCTCAGGCAAGGGAAACAAAAGAAAAACAAAGCAATAAGACTACATCAAACTAAAAAGCTTCTGTACAGCAAAGGAAACCATTACCAAAATGAAAATACAACCTACCAATTGGGAGAAGATATATTCAAATCATATATCTGATAAGAGGTTAATATCCAAAATATATAAAGAACACATACAACTCAACAGCAACAAAAAAACCTGATTGAAAAGTGGGTAGAGGATCTGAAAAAACATTTTTCCAAAGAAGATACACAGATATGCAACAGGCACATGAAAAGATGTTCAACATCACTAATTATTAGGGAAATGCAAATCAAAACCACAATGAGATATCACCTCATACCCATCAGAATGGCTATTATTAAAAAGACAAGAAATTAAAAGTGTTGGGGAGGATGTGGAGAAAAGGGAACCCCTGCATACTGCTGGTGGGAATGTAAATTAGTGCAGCCACTTTGGAAAACAGTATTGGGATTCCTCAAAAAATTAAAAACAGAACTACCATATGATCCACCTATTCTACTTCTGAGTATTTATTCAAAGAACACAAAAACATTAATTCAAAAAGATAGATGCACCCTTATGTTCATTGCAGCATTATTTACAATAGCCAAGACATGGTAACCACCTAAGTGCCCATTAACAAATGAATGGATAAAGAAGATGTGGTATATATGTATATATATAATGGAATACTTTTCAGCCATAAAGAAAGACGAAATCTTGCCATTTGAGACAACATGGATGAAATTTGAGGGTATTATGCTAAGCGAAATAAGTCAGATGGAGAAAGACAAATATCATATGATTTCACTTATATGTGGAAGATAAAAAAAATAACAAAGTAACACGTAAATACCGAGAACGGATTGTGGTTACCAAAGGGGAAGGGGGATGGAGGGAAGATGAAAGTGGTAAAGAGGGACATTTGTATGGTGAGGGATGGAAACTACGGTGGTGAACATGATGTAGTGTATACAAAACTTGAAATATGATGATATACACTTGAAATTTAATATGATGTTATAAACCAAGTTTACTTCAATTAAAAGAAAAAAGAAATTCAGTAAGCTACAAAAAAACTAAAAAAGGCAATTCAGTTAACCAAGAAATAAATTTAATGAACAGAAGCAGTTCTTTGCCAAAGAAATTGAAATTATAAAAAAGAACCAAACAGAAACTGAAGCTGAAGAATTCAATGAATGAGATGAAGAATGCAATAGAGAGCATCTGTAGCAGGGCAGACCAGATGGAAGAAAGAATATGTGACTTCATGGATAGAAACATAGAAATAGTACAGTTAGAAGAGGAGAGGGAATTAAGATTTAAAAAAAGTGAAGAAAGCCTATGAGAGCTAACGGTTTCCAAAGAAAGGAAAATATCCAAATAATTGGGGTTCCAGAAAAAGAGAGGGAGAAGAGGGCAGAAAATTTGTTTAGAGATATTATCGCTGAGAACTTCCCAAACCTTGGGAAGGAATTGGACATAAAAGTCCATAAAACCAACAGAACACCTTATTATTTCAATGCAAGGAGACTTTCTGTAAGACACATTTTAATGAAACTGTCAAATCTCAATGATAAAGAAAGAATCTTAAAGGCAGTCACAGAAAAAAAGAAAGTAACCTACAAAGGAACACCCATTAGGCCATCAGTTGGTTTTTCAGCAGAAACTCTAGAGATCAGGACAGAGTGGAATGATAATATTCAAAGCATTGAAAGATAAAAATTGCCAGCCAAGAATACTTTATCTGGCAAAGTTATCCTTCAGATATGAAGGATAAATAAAGGTCTTCCCAGACAAACAAAATCTAGACATGCTTGCAAGAAATGCTGAAGGGAGTTCTTAAAGTTGAAATGAAGAGACATTAATCAGTGACATGAAAGTACATAACATACTAATAAAGGTGAAAAAGGCAAAATTAGAGAACTGTAACTTTATACAGTTATGCACTTCATAATGATGTTTTGGTTAACAATGGACTACATATGCAATGGTGGTCCTATAAGGTTATGGCAGAGCTGAAAAATTCCTATCACTTAGTGACATCATAGCTATTGAAATGCTGTAGTGCAAAGCATTACTCACACGTTTGTAGTGATGGTGGTGTAAACAAACCTACTGTGCTGCCATTCATATAAAAGTATAGCACATACTATTATGTACAGTTCATAACACTTGGTAATGATAATAAGCAACTATATTATTGGTTTATGTATTTGCTATACTATATATTTTAAATTATTTTAGAGTGTATTCTTTCTACTTATAAGAAAAGTTTACTATAAAACAGTATGCCTGTTACACTGGCAGCAGACTTATATATCTTGTGTTTACCGCATTTCTTCATTACATCTTTTTCTCTTGTGCTTGATTGTATCTCATGTTGTTTTGTTCATCATGGCCCCTAAGCATACAAAATCCACTGCTAATGTTGCCAGTAAGAAGCCACATCAAGTAACTGAACTGGAAACAAAATGATTAAGGACTACAAAAGTGGAAAATCACTAATGGTTATTGCTCAGCAGTCAGGCATGTCCCATTCCACTATAGCTACCATCTTGAAGAACAAGAACAAAGTAACAGAAGCTGTTAAAGGATCCCCTTCATTGAAGGCAAGGAGACTAACAGAAATTTGAGACTTGGAGAAACTTATAATGACCTGGAGTGAAGAACAGACACAGAAGCATATCTCTCTCAGCACCATGACGATCACGGCCAAAGCAACAAGCTTGTTTGCGATATTGAAAAAAACGGCTGGGCCTACTACAATGTTGAATTTACTGCTAGTTCTGGGTGGTTTAAGTGATTCAAGAATTGTTATTCATGATGTGATGTGAAAGTGAGTGGTAAGTCTGTGAGTGCTGATATGAAGGCAGCTGAAGAATTTTTGGAAACTCTAGCTAAGCTAATTGTGGAGAGAAATTACTTGCCAGAGCAAATATTAAATATGAATGAAACCTTCCTATTTTGGAAACTGATGCCTGAAAGGACTTTTATCCATAAGGAGGAAAAGTCAATGACTGTTTTAAGGACAGGACAACAGTCTTGCTAGGGGCAATGTTGCAGGCAACAAATTGAAACCCTTTGTGATCTTGGCACAGTGAGAACCCCTGGGCCTTCAAGCATATCACTGCCAGTGTACTACAAGAGCAGTAAGAAATCGTGGATGACCTAGCTCCTCTTCCAAGATGCCCTCCTGGTTGCTATGCCAGTGAAATGGAGAAGTACCATTTAGAGAATAACACATCTTTCAAGATTTTGCTTATTGTTGATAATGCTCCTAGACATCCTCCTTTTATTGGTGATCTTCATCCCAATATCAAAGCAGTGTTTCTTTCTCCAAACACCACCTCTTTGATCCAACCAACGGAGCCAGGAGTTATAGCAGCTTTTAAGGCCTATTACCTGAGGAGGACCTTTGCCTAGTCTATGGCTGCAACTGAGGAAGACACTGAGAAGACATTGATGCAATTCTGGAAGGATTACAAACATATATGACTACATCAAGGACCTTGCTTGGGCTCGAGGTGATATCCCCAAGGAGTGTCTAAATGGCATCTGGAAGAAGATACTCAAGAGATTCACCCATGGCTTTAAAAGATTTACCAAGGATGAGGAGGTTGAAAAAAAATCAACAAGGCTGTTGTTGAGATGGCAAACAACTTTAACCTGGGTGTGGATGAGGATGCCATTGAGTCAATTCTGAGGAATTGACTAATGAGGAATTGTTGGAACTGGAACAGGAATGCATAGCTGAAGAAGAAGGAAGAGAAAAGGAAACTGCAGGAGAAGAAAAAGAGGAAGAACCCTCAAGAAAATTGACAGTGAAAGGTTTGGCAGAGGCCTTTGCAAACCTCAAAAAGCTTCTTAGAAAGTTTGAAAACATGGACCCACAACACCGAAATGTTTTCCTTAACAGAGAAGAATGTTCATGGTGTATTTTCTGCTTACAAGCAAATCTATGATAAAAAAAGAAACAAAGTAAGCAAATCACCATGGTCATATTTCTGAAAAGAGTGACACTTCTTCAAGAAGAGCCTCAGGCAGGTCCTTCAGGAGGTATTCCAGAAGAAGGCACTGTTATCATAGGAGATGACAGCTCCGTGCATGGTATTGCCCCTGAAGACCTTCCAGTAGGACAAGATGTGGAGATGGAAGACAGTGATACTGATGATCCTGACCCTGTGTAGGCCTAGGCTAGTGTGTGTGTTTGTGTCTTTGTTTTTTAACAAAAAAGTTCAAAAAGTAAAAGAAAAAATTTTAAAATAGAGAAAAGCTTATAGAATAAGGATATAAAGAAAGAAAATATTTTTATACACCTGTACAATGTGTTTGTGTTTTAAGCTATGTGTTATTACAAAAGAGTCAAGAAGTTAAAAAAAATTAAAAAGTTTATAAAGTAAAACAGTTACACTAAGCTAATGTCAATTTATTATTGAAGAAAGAAAGATATTTCCTTATAAATTTAGTGTAGCCCAAGTGTACAGTGTCTATAAAGTTTACAGTAGTGTACTGTAATGTCCTAGGCCTTTACATTCACTCACCACTCACTCCCTGACTCACCCAGAGCAACTTCCCGTCCTGCAACCTCCATTCGTGGTAAGTGTCTTATACAGTGTACCATTTTTTATCTTCTATACTATATTTTTACTGTACTTTTCTATGTTTAGATACACAAATACTTACCATTGTGTCACAATTGCCTATAGTATTCAGTACAGTAACATGCTGTACAGGTTTATAGCCTAGGAGCAATAGGCTATACCATATGGCCTAGTTGTGTAGGAGGCTATGCCATCTAGGTTGGTGTAAGTACACTCTATGATGTTTGCACAACGACAAAATTACCCAACAATGAATTTCTCAGAACATATCACTGTTGTTAAGTGACACATGACTGTATAGATTTGATTTTTGTAGAATGACTTTATATTCAGTCACCTTGCAAAAGTTTATATGTAGATTCTTTTGGATTCTCTCTCCCTGTTTCTCTCTTTGTCTCTCTGTCTCTGTCTCTCTCTATGTATGTAATTATTATTATTAATTAATTTTATTTTTAATTAATTTTCTCAACTTATTGAACTGATTAGGACCTCCCATGCGACGTTAAATAGAGTGACGTTAATGGGCAACCTTGAGTCATTCCCAGTTTCAGAGGGTAACATTTCACCATTAAGTACCATGCTTGATTTCAAGTTTTGTTTTGTTTGTTTTGTCAGACTAGAGAAGTTTCCTTCTATTTCTACTTTTCTAAGAGGTTTTTTTTTTTATCATGAATAGATGTTGAATTTTACCAAGTATTTTTTAACGAGTCTATTGAAATGGTCATATGATTTTTCTCCTTTATTCTGTTAAAGTATATACTATTTTGATTGATTTCAAATATTAAGCAATCTATGCATTTCTGGACTAAATCCAGTTTGGACATGGAATATTATCCTTTTTCATGTCATTAGATTCAATTTGCTAGTACTTTGTTCAGAATTTTTGCATGTTTATGAGTGGGATTGGCCTGTTTTGCAAAGGTCTCTGTTGGCCACATCATATCCCCTTGGCCTACCTCAGATTTCAGCTGCATCTGTGGTGGGTAGCAGTGGAGGTTGATAGCACAAGTGCATGCAGAATATCTTTCAGAATTCTCCCCCAAGCCTTCTTTGCTACTCAGGAACTTCCTTAGCCAACAGACAGCCCACAAATGGGAGGCAATGGGTCGCCCCCAGGGGCGGCCTTCAGACAAAGAGAGAGGGAGGCTACCTGCTGTCTGTAAGACGGGCAATTCTGGGAGAAATTCTGTGTGCTTCTCAGAGGCCCTAAAGAGAAATGACCCCCTATAACCTACAGTATTAACCTCAATAACAAACCCTTGCATTGCCTTGTTTTAATGTAGTTTTTTTCTTGTGATATAACCTATAAACAGAAAAATTCCCAAATTATAAGTGTCCAGCTAGTGAATTTTCACAAAGTGAACATACTCATGTAACTGGATCAGAGCAGAAACAGACACTAAGAACATCTCAGCAGCCCCACTCAGGCCCCCTTCCAAATTCTTCCTGTCTTTCCTCTGCTGAGTCCATTTCTATGGTCACTGTGATAGAGCACCACAATCTTAGTACCTTAACACAACACAAACCTATTTTCTTGAAGATCTGTAGGTTAGAAGTCTGACATGGGTCTCACTGGGCTAAAATCAAGGTGTCTGCAGGGCTGCATTCCTTTCTGGAGGGTCTAGGAGAGACTTGGTTTCCTGCTCATTCAGGTTGTTTGCAAAATTCAGTTCCTTGTGGTTGTAGGACTGAGGCCCACATTTCCTTTCTGGCTGCCAGCTGAGGGCCATTCCCAGCTTCTAGAGGCCCCCACATTCCTTGACTCCTGGCTCCCTTTCTCCATCTCCAACAGTAGCAACAGTGGGTTGAGTTCCTTTAATACTTCAAATCTCTCCTGACTTTTCTTCTGTTATAACATCTTAGAGGTCAGATAGTGGGCAATGAGAATACTGTTATTAGAACCTAGAAAAATAGTTATCCACGCTATTTAGTGATGAAATAATTGGCAATATTTCCAAATTTTGCCTTGAGAAGGAAATTATTTACTTGAAGAACTGGTAGTTCTAGAGGAAGAGGTTGAAATACAGAATGTTAGTAGCATATGTTGGTTTTGGTTTTAAATAACTCATAAAAGATGATTCACTTGCAAGTAGGAAGAAAAGGGAATAGAGAGTACCTGAATTCAGGCTTTTGCAGGGTTAGAAGACATAATTACTTTTAATCCATTCTCTCCCCCTCATCCGACCCCCTACAAAAGAACAAACCTTTGAGCAAGAGAAGATATTAAAATCTGCCTTTTGGCAAGGATCGAATCAAGGGTATGGTCATCACACCCATTGTGAAACCTCTGAATGTATTAAGATATTTCAGATTAGGATCCAACTAAGAGTTTAGAGCCTAGAAAATCCCTTCATTAGAAAACAATGACTCAGGAAAAGGAAACTAAGGTTATGATATAAGGTTCTTGCAACAAAGCCCATAGGCTCAAGTTACCTATAATTAAGTTGAGAAAGAAGGGAGAAGGGAGCCACATGAGTGAGAAAGCAAGATAATGCTGCAAATCTAATATTATAGAAAAAACTGTAGGTGTGTGTATTAGTTATCTATTATGGTGTAACAAATCACCCCAAAGCTTAGTGGTTCAAAACAACATGTATTTGTTATTTCACAGTTTCTGTTATTTCAGGGAATCTGGGCACTGCTTAGTTGGGTCTTCTGCCTCAGGGTCTCTCGCATGTCTGCAGTTAACATGTCAGCCAGGTCTGGTCTCATCCAAAGCCTTGATTAGGAGAGAATCCACTCCCAAGCTCACTCAGTGGTTGTTGGCAGGATTGAGTTCCTGGTGGGCTGTATGACTGAGGAACTCAGTTACTTACTGGCCGTTGGCCCCAGACTGCCCTCAGTTCCTTGTCACGTGGACCTCTCCAAATGACAGCTTGATTAATTAATGTGTGTATGCTGAGAAGGCAATAATATGCCAGCAACAAAAACTTTTACCACCTAATCATGGAAGTGATATCCCATCACCTGTGCTATATGCTGTTGGTCAGAAATAAGTCACTTGGTCCAGCCCACACTCAAAGTGAGGAAATTATACAAGTTGTTGTGGGCTGAATTGTGTCCCCTTAGAATGCATATGTTGAAGCTCTACACCTCCCCGCCCAGTGCCTCAGAATGTGACTGTAGTTGGAAATAGAGCTTTAAAGAAGTGATTAGATTAAATGAGGCTGTTAAGTTGGGCCCTAATCCAATCTGGTTGATGTCCTTATAAGAAGAAGAAATTTGGACACACAAAGAGACACCAGATTTGCACATGCACAGACGAAAGTCCATCTGCAAGCCAAGAAGAGAGGCCTCAAAATACACCAACCCTGCTGACACCTTGATCTCAGACTTGTAGGCTCCAGAACTGTGAGAACATAAATTTCTGTTGTTTAAGCCACACAGTATGTGGTGTTTTGTAATGGCAGCCCAAGCAGACTAATACAAGTATGGATTCCAGGAGATGGGGATCACTAGGGGCCTTTTAGAAGGCTGTCTATCAGAGTGTGACTATTGCCACAATTCGCTGGTTGAAATCAAATTGATAAAAGCTAAGTTTTTGAGAGAGTTGCACCACCAAGGGAACTACCAGCCTGGAATAAAGATACTTACAACTAACCCTCAGGCCCCCATATCTCTATGGATGGGCAGTGGGCCGAGAGATCCTGCCATGTGTCTGAAGGTGAACAACACCAATGACTAAC
The DNA here is from genome assembly GCA_014189135.1 of Dicerorhinus sumatrensis harrissoni. NCBI lineage: Eukaryota > Metazoa > Chordata > Mammalia > Perissodactyla > Rhinocerotidae > Dicerorhinus > Dicerorhinus sumatrensis. The sequence continues at coordinate 1,924,577 of JABWHU010001760.1, read as the reverse complement.
CTTCTGGATCACTGTGCCATCCTGACACTTCTACAGAATGCCACAAGCAAGGGAAGCACCTTAAAATCTTATATAGAGAAAAAACACTCTAACTACAAAGGCATAAGAATAAGATAGAAATGAGACTTCTTATCAGCAACACTAGGTATCAGAAAACAGGATCAAATTTTTTGAAATTCCAATTAGAAATAATTTGGACATAGAATTTTAGAATTTTCCAAATATCTAACCAAACTATCATTCAAGTGAGAGTGAAAAAAGAAGACATTTCCAAGCTTGCAAGGACTCAGAAAGTATAACACTCACAACCACCCACTCCGTCAAATAATTTCTAGATGACATACTCTGGAGAGAAAAGTGGATCCAAGAGGAAAAGGTGGGATAAAAGAAGCAATGTGGAATCAACAGAAACAAAAATAAAACCCCATAACATACAAATAGAAAACAAAACCCATCGCTATCACCATTACCATTCATATAAATATCTGTAAAACTTGTTTATAATGCTAGAAGGAGTGTGGGAAAGGGGATGGATATCATAAAAATCTGAAACCAAAGTCCCAGATGATACACAGAGGATGAGTCAGAGCAATGGAGATGGGGGAGAGAGCAGAGAGAAAGAGCCACATGGTGCTGTTTCTTCCCACAAGGACAGAATGCAGCTCCAGAAGCCCCATATGGTTCTTTTGTTTACACTCAGTAGGAGAAGATATGACTGACTCTTGGCCCATAATTCCAGCAAAAGAATCATGGCATTCTCTTGGGCCTTGTTGGGTCAACTGCCCAGAGGAAATGGCCTGAGTCTCATTCTGACCCTTGGAGTCTGGGGTACAGTCAACTCCACCAGAAGTACATCGGCTCTGAGTCACAGAAAACTCCATAGGTGGCCAGTTAATTGATCAAGGTCTGGAGGGAGGCATTCCCTGTAACAGCAGAGGCATCCTTTCCTCATGACCTTTGTCTTCTGGACAAGGCAAGGGCTTCACCTCTATCCCATTTGTGTTCTGGAGAGGGAGAAGGAGAAAGATAAAGGTATATTGGGTGGTATTATTGTAGGAACAGTCAAATAAGTCAAGGAGCTGAATCAGGAGATGAGGCCAGGTAGACACTGTAATTTTGCATATGATCAGCTGGAATAAATGATCCAGTCAATGATGTTGGAACAACACATTTTCCATTTGGGAAGAAAAAGTTAGAACCAAATATACTATTATGATATAGGAAGATTTGTTTGAGTTCTTGGTTTAATGAATGCCTACTTAAATAAGATTAAAAGAAGCCAAATCCATAAAGGAAAAGATTGACAAATTTGACAATAGCAAGATTTTTTGTGCATGTGTGAGGAAGTTTCAGCCCTGAGCTACTATCCACGCCAATCTTCCTCTTTCTGCTGAGGAAGACTGGCCCTGGGCTAACATCTGTGCCTATCTTCCTCCACTTTACATGGGATGCCTCGTCACAGTATGGCCTGACAAGCGGTGCATCGGTGCGTACCCAGAATCCGAACTCAGGCCTCCAGCAGCGGAGCGCACTGCGCTTAACCACTACACCATGGGACCGGCCCCGACAACAACAAAATTTCAAAACTTTTTTATAGCAAAACACTCTTAACAAATTGTAAGCTAGCAATAGGCAGATGAAAATATTTGCAGCATATGTAACAAAGGGGTAATATTTAGAATATATAAAACTTTCCTAGAAATCAATGAGAAAAAGACAAGCAACCTAATAAAAAAATGGGCAAAGGATAAGAACAAGTAATTTATAAAAGAAGAAATACACATAGCTTATAAACATATGAAAAGATGCCCATCCTAACTTACAATTAGGAAAATACAAATTAAATAATGGCAAACCACTTTGAATCCATTAAAACAGCAATATTTTGGAGCATGATAGAATCAGGGTTGGTTACGTTGTAAGGCAATCATATACCACTGCTGGTACAGCTACTTTGGAGAACAATTTGGCACTCTATGCATATCCACTAAACGCACATCCACTGCCATCACCCTTCAGTATTTACCCTAGAGAAGCACTTATATATGTGCATTAAGAGGCATATGAGGTATGTTTATTGCAGCATTTATACAATAAGCGGCATCTTTGGATGAGTGGAACAATTGGGAGGAATGGTCACTCCCACAGGGAGGAGAGAAATCGAGGCCATTGCCAGAGATGGGCGACCGCAACTTGATTGGAGATTTCAAGGATAGCTTTCTTAAGGATGTGACAATTGAGCCAAAGTCTGAAGGTCAAATAACCCTTAGTTAGGGGAAGAGAAGAGGGAAGAGTGCTCCAGAGAAAGAAAAGAGCATATGCGAAGGTGATTTGCTAAGAAGGCCCGAGACAACTCTCAGTGACTGAGGGAAAGGCCCAACGTGTCTTGAGAACAGAGTGAGGGGGAGTGTAGTTCAAGAGGCTTAAAGGAGCCAGGTCATTCTGAGCAGCTTAGCTGTGTTAAAGACTTTGGATTTTATAAAAGAGCTATGGGGATCCATAGGAAGTTATAAATAGGAGGTGGAATGGGAGAGGTGGATTTCAACAGATTGGCATTTTAAAAGATATCTAAAAGATAAAAGACATTTTGAAAGATAATTGTGTCTGGCTGCCTGTGCAGCATGGAATGGAGGGTCACCGTAGCTGTCCATCCATGAGAACCAGCAACTTAGGAGACTGTTGGAATGACTGAGACAAAAGATGACAGAGATTTGGTCTCTGTCCAAACCTCTGGTCTTAGTATGCCTGGTCCCCGGCATAATTACTTATATCACCCCTTTTTACTCTCATAAGTGTTCATGTTGGAAGCTAGATTATGCAGTCACCCCATAAATGACAGGAAAAACAAGCCGGATCTGTTGATGGAGTAGTGGTGGGGTTGAGGGAGATGAAATGTTGAAGATGACTCCCAGTTGCTGGCTTGCAGACCAGAATGGATGATGGTGCCAATCGCTGAGCCACTGTGAACCGTGGGTGGGGGACAGGTCGGGGAGATGTCACAAGATCAGACAGAAGATATACAAATCTGGAGCACAGAGTAGAAATCTGGCTGGGCATAGGAATTTGTGATTGAATTATTGATGAATAGTCAGTGACAAACTAGAAGCAAGAAGGGCGTTGTCCAGAAGGAGCACAAACACTACAGAGAGGAGATGCGGAGAAAGCAGGCTAGAAATGCAAGTCAGAAGCAAATTGAATGCCATTCTAAGGAGGAGCTGCCTATTTCTGTCAAACATTAAAGTAGAAGTCCTTTGAAAGTTTTGAGTTGAAGAGTGGTGGGATATTGTTCTGAAAATTTACTAAGGAATTTGAGAGTTTTAGAAGATAATCAGAGACTCATGAAATGACTGTGTGAATAGATATCTTCCAAATAAAAGTATGTATAAATTAAACAAATTCTTAAATCAAATTTTATCTTCTCATTTGACATTCTAATTAAAAAAAACACTTTGTTCTCCTTTTGTGAAACCATTAATTAGCAGCATTTGACACTTGAGGGCTTTTTTCCTACCCACTCCTTTCTCCTCGAGAGTTCAGCTAGTGCAACCCTTAATTACTCCCCAGAGCTATTGTTAAAAAATCTGTAAATGGAAACATTTTAAAAGCCAAGAATCTTAAAATTTCATTCTAATCAAAGTTTGTAAGATCAGAGCTTTTACATTTTGGCATCTTATTGTATAAAGATAAAATTTAACTATCGTGAGAAAACACAATATAAGTTAGTGATCAGACTTCTATATTCGTCCATTGACTCAAAAATCGCATTCACTTACAGGGTTGTGTAGATGTACCCGAGTTTGAATAATGATTCTAGTACTTATTAGATTTAGAGGAATTTGTTAAATCTCCCGTCTTCAACTACTTCATCAATAAAATAAAAATACCTACCTCATGGGGTGCCTGTGATGTTTAAATGAGACAATATCTGTATAGTGCTTAGTACTTGGTAGTTAATGTATTTTATTAGCTAATATTACAATATAGAGTTTCTGTTTGGGATGATAAAAAATTTTGGAAATAGTGGTGATGGTTGCACAACCTTATGAAAGTTCTTAATGCCACTGAATTATTCATTTAAAATGACTGAAATAGTAACTCATATATATATTTAGCAAAACAAAAACAATGAAAATATATTAAATACAATAATTACATATTTGCAGTTTATAACCTATTATATTTAGCAATATATTTCTGAATTTCAGTTTCAGAGCTCCAATGGAAGTTTTATTCCTGCATGATGTGACAACTGGTGTTTAGTAATCCAACCCTCCCTGTGCAGTTGTCCAGGTTTAGCAGATGGGGCTGTTGAAAAGTCTGTAACCCTTGACTTGTGAGAACAGTGCCCTCTAATGACTATCATGTGTTATTGCAACCACTGCTGTATTACCAAAGAAGGCAATTGGCAGCAAGATCTGCTCTTAAAATCCCAAGTTCCTAATTTTATCAGCCTCAATAATCAGAATCAAAAAGCAAAGGAGACTTTAAAAAATAATAGTGAGCTGACTAGTAAGAGAGAGTGCATATAATTCATTTTCTGTTATTTACGTGCGCCACTGTTTGCTCCTCAGGGAGCAAGGAGCATAGGAGAGGTGAAAGCGGCTGGTGGCAGGTTTTCTTCATTGCACTATTGGCGAGTCCATGAGAGAGAAAATGACTTAAATCAGTTACTTGTAAAACTTTGGTAGTGAAGGAAGTTCAATTTACTGTGAGGATTCAGGCTATAATTTTTTTGTAGCCTTTATTTTTTAGAGCAGTTTTAGGTTTCCAGCAAAATTGAGCACAAAGTACAGAGTTCCCCTATGCTCTCTGCCCCCACACAGGCACAGCCTCCCTCACTATCTACAGCCCCACCAGAGCGATACATTTGTTACGATCCATGAACCTACATTAACACATCATTATCATCCAGAGTCCACTCTGGATGTTCACTCTTGGTGTCGTACATCCTATGGGTTTGACACATGTATAACGACATTTATCCACCATTATAACACCATACAGAGTATTTTCACTGCCCTAAAATCTTATGTGCTCTGCCTTTTCATCCCTCCCTCCCCCTAACCCCTGGCAACTAATGATCTTTTTATTGTGTCCATAGTTTTGCCTTTTCCAGAATGCCATATAGTTGGAATCATACAGTATGCAGCCTTTCAGATTGGCTTCACTTAGTAATATGCAATCAAGTTTTGTCCATGTCTTTTCATGGCTTGATAGCTCATTTCTTTTTAATATTGAACAGTATTCCATTGTCTGGATGTACCACAGTTTATTTATCCGTTCACCTGCTGAAGGACACCTTGGCTGCTTCCAAGTCTTGGCATTGGTGAATAAGGCTGCTGTAAATATCTATGTGCAGGTTTTTGTAGGGACATAAGTTTTCCAGGCTATAATTATTTTTGATCTTTAGTCCTCAGTATCCGAGAACAGTAGCTGGTAAAATTTGACCCAAGCAGTACAGTTGTAAATCTAGTTCCTGCTATGCCTCCTCACCAAGGCAACCATTCCAAATGTTAGCAAAGTCAATATAAAGGTTGAAAGAACCATGGCGGAAGTATTTAATCATATTATCCAGAGTTTATTATACTTGGGGACGACCAGTCTACGAGTATGCAGTAAGTACAGAATAAATGCAATCACAAACTTCCTTTTGATTGCATGAGACCTTGAAACATGCCATGTTTGCTTTTAACTATAAATAGTTTAGGCTGTAATTATGGAAGAAGCAATGTGTAAATGGCTTGCACAAGCACTTTTATAAAGTTTGTGACAACTGGACCACTTGGTGGTGCCCAAGATATTCTTAATTCAGATCCTGGTGACAAGTGAGCACTGAAGACCTGAGATTAGTGGATTGGTAGAACTGAAGCCCACAGATACCTGGAGAAGAGAATGCAATGTGTATTTCAATGAAATATATAATTCTTAAAAAAATCATCCTGCAATGATCACTATTAAAGGTTAGAAATTTTTTAACTACTCAAGGACTTCGTGAAATCTTTTATTTCTAATTGTCCACATGTTATTGTTATCTGCCACCATGCCCTGCCCTCAGCTCTACCCCACGTCAAAATATCACAAAGATCCTGCCTTTTCATCTGCCACCCATCCTGTCCCCTCTCTGGTACCCGATGAAGAATCACCTGGGCACAGAGACTAGAGACTTTGATTTCTTGGTTAGAGTCTTTGGTTTCTCGTTTTGTAGGTGGTGTTTCTCTGTTTTGTTTTGTTTTTCCCTGGTGATTCTGAAATCGGTTTTTACAACATTGGTGGATGTGCCCTGATTTAAGAAAATCTGATATCTTTAAAAATCAAAATTTCAAAAGCAAAACAATTACGAACAGTGTATTTACGTAACAAAAGAGTGTTGTTAAAGTTTTCATTGAACAGCTCCTTTAAAATATCAAGCTCCCCTAATACATTATTATATATAATTGGCTTTACAAAATTATATAGATTCTATTTACATCCACATATAACTTTGCAGGAACACCCATAGTGCACATCTAGCAAATGCCCAAACTACTAGTGTAGGGATGGTCCAACCTAGGGCCTTTTTAAATAGGGGAACTTCAACAAGATAAACAATCATTCTTTTCAGTAAAAATTAACCCTAAGTGTTATTAACGCATGACTCAAAAAAAAAATAAACAATAAATCAAAGCTTTTCAATAAAAATAACCATTATGGGGGCTGGCCAGGTGGCACAGTGGTTAAGTTCACACTCTGCTTCAGTGGTTTGGTTCAGTTCCCAGTTGCGGACCTACACACCACTCGTTGAACCATGCTGTGGTGGCGTCCCATATACAAAATAGAGGAAGATAGGCACAGATGTTAGCTCAGGGCCAATCTTTCTCAGCAAAAAGAGGAAGATTGGCACGGATGTTAGCTTGTTGCCAATCTTCCTCACCAAAGAAAAAAACAATAATAACCATTGTGAAAATAGGTTTGTGAAGGTGTTTTTCTTTACAATTAGTGCTCATACTTGGCTCGGGTCACGTGGGGTGGCAGAGCTCAGTCAGTGTGGCCTCAATAGCGGGCTTCCAGGCTGGTAAACTTAAAGCAACTCAGAATTTTAATTAGATCCCCAGATAGGATTCAATTAGCTCAAAGTGTGATAAGGAAGATATTAAAAGACATTCAAAGAAAAAGACATTGATATCCAGCTCAAATATAGAAGTCACATCACTACTTCGGGTTAATTAATTTTAATTAATTGACAACTATGAAGCTAAACAAAAATGATTTTTAATATTTATTATTCATTGAGATATAATTGACATATAACCTTGTATTAGTTTCAGGTGTACAACATAATGGTTTGCTATTTGTATATATTGTGGAATGATCATCACAGTTAAGTCTAATCAACATCCATCACCATACATAGTTACAAAATTTGTTTTTCTTGTGGTGAAAACTTTAAGATTTACTCTCTTAGCAACTTTCAAATACGCTATACAATATTATTAACTATAGGTGTCATGCTGTAATTACATCTCCGTGACTTATTTATTTTATAACTGGAAGTTTGTATCTTTTGACCTCCTCACCCATTTCTCCCACCCCCCACCCCAGGTTCTAGCAACCACCAACCTGTTCTCTGTATCTATGAGCTCGTTTGTTTTGTTTTGTTTTTATATTCCACATATAAGTGAGGCCATCAAAGATGATTTTTAAAGTTA